>SJYX01014799.1:0-67922 GCA_006410675.1 Oreotragus oreotragus | reverse complement strand
TAATTTCATGGCTGCAGTCACCATCTGCAGTGATTTTGGAGCCCCCCAAAATAAAGTCTGACACTGTTTCCCCATCTATTTCCCATGAAGTGATGGGACCAGATGCCATGATCTTTGTTTTCTGAATGTTGAGCTTTAAGCCAACTTTTTCTTTCACTTTCATCAAGAGGCTTTTTAGCTCCTCTTCACTTTCTGCCATAAGAGTGGTGTCATCTGCATAGCTGAGGTTATTGATATTTCTCCCAGCAATCTTGATTCCGGTTTGTGTTTCTCCCAGTCCAGCGTTTCTCATGATGTACTCTGCATATAAGTTAAACAAGCAGGTTGACAATATACAGCCTTGATGTACTCCTTCTCCTATTTGGAACCAGTCTGTTGTTCCATGTCCAGTTCTAACTGTTGCTTCCTGACCTGCATACAGATTTCTCAAGAGGCAGGTTAGGTGGTCTTGTATTCCCATCTCTTTCAGAATTTTCCACAGTTTATTGTGATCCACATAGTCAAAGGCTTTGGCATAGTCAATAAAGCAGAAATAGATGTTTTTCTGGAACTTTCTTGCTTTTTCCATGATCCAGCGGATGTTGGCAATTTGATCTCTGGTTCCTTGGCCTTTTCTAAAACCAGCTTGAATATCAGGGAGTTAGAGATTGTCACAGCTTAGCCATTGCAAAGCCATAGACTCTTTCTTGACTGTAGCCCTTTTAACTTACATTTCCTCTTATATAAAAGAGATCTGTACTCTACTTTTGTTGGGAACTCACCATGGTTGCAGACCCTGATTTTCAAGTCATTGTTGATCTTAAATAAATCTGTTTTTTTCCTGAAAAAAATGAACGGCAGTCTATTTGTTTTCCCTCATAATTCAGTTAGTAAAGAATATGCCTGCAACACAGGAGACTGCAATTCAATCCCTGGGTTGAGAAGAGCTCCTGGAGAAGGAAATAGCAACCCACTCCAGTACTCTTGCCTGGAAAATTCCATGGACTAAGTATCATGGCAGGCTACAGTCCACAGGTTTGTAAGAGTAGGACAGAACTTAATGACTAACCCACCAACCACTATTTGTTTTAGGCCAATAATTCAAAAATTGTCAAGGAGCAAATAATAAGTTAAGTGTGAAATGATAAGGAGTGGTCTCAATAACCAGTACATCAAATATTTGGCTGTCATAGTTGGTAACAAAGACAAACATTTCTTTCATGGTAAGGTCCATATCTTTCCCATATTTTAAAAGTATTATGACTTATGTGTTGCTTAGAATTTAATGTTCTTTAGGAATTTTCTCATAATAAAATTAATTTAAAAATATATTCCCAGCCTGCAAAATGGTTTTAGTTCTTATATGACAAATAAAATCCTACTGCACCTTTACTTTTTCTCTAGTTAATTATGTAATTAAAGCAAGTAGCACCATCTACTTAGCATTTGGAATGTAGGGTCAGAATTGAGAACTATTGGCTTTTGAATAACATGGGACAATTTTCATTCTGACACTTAGGGAATTAGCCACGTAATTCCCATTAATTTTAATGGGAGTAGGGTAGATAATCCATAAACCATTAATGTATCCTTTTGGAACTTTTCACAATAGATTAGCACAAAGTTACATAGCACAGATGTTTAATTGGAGATGGATGTAATTCCAGAGCTGAATGCATTAAGACAAGACCAAAGAATAAAAAAACAACTACTTGCAAAGATAATAAGATCTGGAAAATAAAATGAGTGCTAAATTTGGCATTGATTTGAAACCTATCTCCAGCAGAACCATGGTTAACTATCAAATGAAACTAATCCACATATTATTTAGTCAATTTGGGACTAGATATGTCTTTTTTTTTTTTTGTTAGCAGTGATTCAGGGAAACACTTTAAAAAAATCTATTGTCAGTATTTTGGCACACGTGTGATTCAGTTTCCGTAATAATCAATTTTCCCATCAGTAAAACTTATAGAGCCAAAAAAGCCCTCTCAGATCTCAATTTCAGGTATTTGAACTCAAAACTGTCATCATTATTATGACAGTAAAATATTCCCAATACAATTTGGAGCATTCTTCAAAAATACTGAATGGTTTAATTTTTATGGTGTTCAGTGAAGTAGCAGGGCCATTATCTTGTTATATTACTCAAATAGGGCTGAGAAGGTTATCTTTCATTAGTCACCTTTATCCAACAATTTTCCTCTTTGTTCCAGTCAAAGGAGTTTTCCAGTTAGCAGCAAGATGTATGATAATGCATACTAACAACTGCAGACAGAAAATTTTAGTTAATTGTGATTTTACAACATAGTAATAAGGTACATCATTCTGAATTTATTGCTTCTGAATTTATTACATATACATCATATGATGAGTAATGAAAAATTTTTGCTTTCAAAATGTAAATGTTACTTTGCTATTTATTTTCTTCACTTGTTGGGGAGTTATAGTTTCATGATTTAATAACAAGTAAACAATCATGAACTTAACCATTAAATATTTTTGATATTATATAATGTACATTGCAAATGTGGGATTCTAATTTGTGGGGTAAAAAAGCTAAACCAGTCATTCATTCAAATACCTGTTTTACCACTTTGAAAAATTTTATGGCTATTCTCTATGTGGTTAAATAATGTGTGCAGTTACCCATAATTTATTCTTAAATACTTATGTAATCATTATTCTTAAATATTTATAGTTTATTGAAAGTCATGAAATATTAGTAAAAGATCTATCTTATCTATTTCTATTTTATAATTCATAGGTAATAATAATATGTGCATTTTAAGCATTATTATTATTATTTTAATTAACACAATTATATACAATGATATATATAATTTATAATTATATATAAATATTATACTAATTAACATTGTAACAATCAGTTCAGTTCAGTTCAATCACTCAGTAGTGTCCGACTCTTTGCGACCACATGAATTGCAGCATGCCAGGTCTCCCTGTCCATCACCAACTCCAGGAGTTCACTCAGACTCACGTTCATTGAGTCAGTGATGCCATCCAGCCATCTCATCTTTGGTCGTCCCCTTCTACTCCTGCTCCCAATCCCTCCCAGCATCAGAGTCTTTTCCAGTGAGTCAACTCTCTCATGAGGTGGCCAAAGTACTGGAGTTTCAGCTTTAGCATCATTCCTTCCAAAGAAATCCCAGGGTTGATCTCCTTCAGAATGGACTGGTTGGATCTCCTTGCTCAGTCGTGTCCAATTCCCTGTGACCCCATGGATTGTAGCCTGCCAGGCTTCTCTGTCCATGGGTATTTTCCAAGCAAGAATGCTGGAGTGGGTTGCCATTTGCTACTCCAGTGGATCTTCCTGATCCAGGGATTGAATTCACATCTCTTACATCTGATGCATTGTGATCAGCACCAATTAACTGTTGTGTAATAACTAAGAATCTATTTCCCACCTCTAACACTCACATTCTCCCTTTGGCCTAGCAAAATCTTACCCATTCTTCAAGGTTAGCATAAATTTTGCTTCCTCTGAGAAGACTTCCCAAGGCCAAAATTGATCAGACTTCCCCCAGCCTCCAGAGACATTTACTGTTCACAAGCCTCACTTAGAATCTGGGCTTTCAGTCTTTTGTACTGCTGCTTCTCTTCTCATAAGGGGTTTCTTAGCTGCCCAATTAGATCACAGGTTTCTTGGGGGAAAGTCCAGAGTCTGACTCCTGGGGATCCCTCCAGGTCCTAGTAAAGTACATGGCACACAGTGGATATTCCATAAATATCCATAGGCTGACTGAGGAGGGAAACCCAGTCCCCATGGAGATGGGCAAAGGCCCTGTGGATATGGTTCTGCCCCTGCCGTGGAGAGGCCATGGAACTGGCCCTTACAGCCTTTGCCCTGTGTCTCTAAAGACTTTTCTTCCATAGAAAGTTTGCTCCTCTCTTTTGTGTGTGAAGAACCAACATCCTCATGCCTTGTGGTGGAAGGGCAATTGTACAACCTCTTCAGGAGACAATATGACAGTATCTCTCAAATTTTAAGCTGCACATACCATTTTTAAAAATCAAAGACATGGGACTTCGCTGGTGGTCCAGTGGTTAAGACTTTACCTTCCAATGCAGCGGGTTTAGGTTCAATTCCTGGTCAGAGAGTTAGGATCAGGAAAAACCAGGGCATGGAACAGAGCACTATTGTATTGAATTCAATAAGGACTTAAAAATGGTCCACATCAAAAAGAATCTTAAAAAAATAGTCAAAGACACACAAATATCCTTTGATCTTTTGATGTGCACCGCTAAATGTTTATCTTACAGACTGATCTGCACAGTGTGGAAAGATATAAGAATATTCACTGCTAGGTTTCTTATAAGAGCAAAGACTGGAAACAATTTAAATATCTATCAATAGAGAACTGGATAAATACATTTTAGTACATCCACATAGAGGAAACATCAGGCAGCCTTTGAAATGAATGAAGTAAACCTATGTGTACTGATGTGGAATAGTCAGTGAAAATAACAAGCTGTCACCCAGTATGTACAATCTAATCTAACCTATGCTAAAGAGGACATGTGTACATGTGTGCACAAAGGGTCTTCAAAACGACAGCAATGGCTGATGGGGGCCATGGTGGTGGGGAGGAGGGGTAGCAAGAAGGACTGGGCTCAGCAGAAGGACATTCATGGCCGTGTCCCACATTCCATTTGTATAGGCTAAATTCTTCAGCAAATACATGCATTATCTTTTTTTTCTCTCCTCTTTTAACACATTCACATGTACAAAATTTTAAAAGGTACAAAATAAGTATATGGTAAAAAAAAAAAAAAAAGAAAGAAAGAAAGAAAGAAAATGTCCCTCCTATCCTAGCCCTAGCCTCCTGGTTTCTACTCCAGAAGCACCTAGTGGGAACCTTTTCATTTGTCCACTTTTAGAGGTAGCCCATGCACTGCAGGTATTCTGTTTAAAAATAATCATAATAAAATGAACGGGGGAAAGCTTCCATTAGCCTCATCTTCCCTCTCCAGCTAAGGCTCTGTGCCTCTCTTCTCTACACAGCCAACTCAACTTCTGGACAGTGCTGTCCATCTTTATGGTGTCCATTTATATGGGAAGAGCTTCCTCAGGCTTCAGAGTCAGGCAGACTCGAGTCTTCAATAGTTATCTAACCTAACCTCTCTAGAGGGCTTCCCAGATGGCTCAGTGGTGAAGAATCTGCCTGCCAAGCAGGCGACCTGGATTCAGTCCTTGGGTTGGGAAGATCCCCTGGAGAAAGAAATGACAACTCACTCCAGTACTCTTGCCTGGAGAATCCCATGGACAGAGGAGCCTGGTGGGCTACAGTCCCTGGAGCTCACAAAAGAGTTGGACACGACTTTGCAACTAAACAACAACAGCAAACCTCCCTGGGCCACATTGCTTCATCTCTAAAGTGGACAAGGAATACCTACCTACCTCTTAGTTTGTAAGAGTAAGAAACGGTTCCAGAAAAGCAGGTGTGTGGAGCCACTGTGGTCACTAGAGCTCTGGGCACTGGCCCCTCCTCTGCTTGGGCCCACGCACACTGGGCAGTGTCCTCGGGGACAGCAGGAGAACACAGCATGATTGCTGTCCCCACCAAACCCCACGTTCTGGGTTGGCAATAAAGTGCGTTCAGGCTTTACTGGAAGATGGTACTGAACACCTGAATGAACTTTTTGGCCAACCCAATACATCCTGTGTCTCTGGGATAACATTCTGTGGCAAACATCTGCAGTGAATTAGAAATTTTGTGGTGTGATGTTACACAAATGATTAACACCAGTTTTTCACCTGGGGTGTGGGGACTTCTGAAAGGGTTTAGGTAAGTCAGGAAACCTATTTCTGAGACCTGACTCTACACAAACTGGTCCTCCTTCAACAATTAACTTCTCAACCCAAGCCTTGCACAGAGTGGGTGGGTGTTTTCTCAGACTCTGGACAGCCTTAGACTCTCAAGTAGGGAATGTATTAAGGGAGCTCTTCACTTAGAAAGAGGGTGGCTGGGGTGGAGTCTCCCAGCAGTAAGCATGATTTCCAACCTCAACTACGATGTCCCTACTTACAAATCAAATGATGTGGGTATAGAACAAGCATTTACTAAATGCTTCAAAGCTAACTAACCAAATACATTCTTCAAAAAAGGGTTAAATGTGTGTAAACATTTTAAATTAACTTTAATTCATTTTTATCATTACTGAAATGAATTGCAAAGCACATGAACTGCTTAGAGCATCTCACACTCCTTTGTTCAAATGCTAGGTTACTAAAGAAGGGACCATGTGTAACAGACGATCTACAGCCCAGCGGCCGCATGGTACAGAATCTACCTGCCAATGCAAGAGATGCAAGAGTTGTGCTGGGATCCCTGGATCCCTGGGTTCAATCCCTGGGTCAGAAAGAACCCCTGGAGTAGAAAATGGCAACCCACTCCAGTATTCTTGCCTGGAAAATTCCATAGCCAGGGGAGCCTGGTGGGCTACAATCCATGGGGTTGCAAAGAATCGGACAGGATTGAGTGACTGAGCACACTGGCTCAAAATAGCAGTTAGAAAGAGCTAATCTAAAATTCCATGTTTGGGAGTTCGTGTAAAAAAATAAATAAATACAAAAAAATAAAAAATAACATAAAATTCCAACTCTAGGGGCCTCTGATTTGATACCTGACAAATAGGCAGTTGACAAGCTAGTACTGTGATTTAGTGACTCTGATGATATTGAAGATAAAAGGAGATATTGCACCTGGCAGAAGTTTCCCAGAAACACAAACACACACACACGTGCGTGCACATACACACACACACACACACACACACACACACACACACACACTACTAGAGACATAGTGGGGGTGGGAGGGGAGCTTGTGTGCCCCAGCCATGCCTCTCTCACTGCTGCACCACCATTCAGCATACAGATTTCATTCCCCAAAATAAATCACACATATAAAGTAGAAAGATGGTTTTCCATCTATTCTTTAAGTAAATTTGGGGAGTTAAAGAGCACAGCTGTCTCCGATAATACCATGCTCATTGGGTAAAAATATCTCTTAGCAAGTTGTCCTAAATCAATTTTTTTAATGAGTCCTCTTCCCCCCGCCCCCGCTACTTAGTACTGGTAATTTAAAGCTCAGCAAAAGAGGCTATTGAAGCAAAAAAAAACTGACTAATTTTATAATTTATTCTCTGGGACATTTATCTGTTAATCTAATATCTTAATTCCCTCCATACTTAAAAAGGGCATTTTAAAGTGAATTCCCAGCCATTCCAGATCACTCCTTGAGTTTTACTGTCTGTCTTTTAAAATGTAAGCCCAGTGTGTGCTTTGTCCTTTAGTAAAGAAAATCTCTATGGAAATTTTGAGTGGATCTACCGGTGGTGTTGAGTCTACCCTAGAGGGCAGGACACTAAAACTCGGAGGCTCTCCCCTTGGACCCTGCCTTTTGGCTCGTCATGCTAGTGGGCATGGCAGAGTTAAGCATGCAGGCCTGCCTCTAGAATATGATTCTGTTCTTAGCATTTCGCCTCTGTCATCACATGTCATTCCTTTCCTGCACCATTTCTTGCTAACCTACTGTGCACTGAGCACTTTTCTGGGAATCAGCATACAGAGAATGCCTAAGCCATAGTCCCTGCCCTCAAAAGGACCTTACAGCTGAGGGAAGCAGATCTGACTAAACACAACACGATAGATGCCACACCTGGTGTGTGAACAAAATGCTTGGGAGCAAATCATTTTATTTATGTAACAAATACTTATACAGTGACCTCCTATGGGTGAGGTATAGCACTAGTAAAGATTTTTCTAATAATAACTTGTTTCATCCTCACAACCCACTGGGATGGGTACTATTATTATCCCTTTGTACTGATGGGGAAACTAAGGTGAGTAAATAATTTGCTCAAAGTCACAGCCAATGAGCATCAGTGGTTCTGAGCCCACACTCCCTGGGTTCCCAAGCCCATGAGTCTACCACTTGGTTACACTGCCTCTCAAAACACCTCCTCCAAATGCAAAGATTCTTAACTAAAATCAGATGCAAATGGAACATGCCAGCTGAGGATGCTACAGAGCACAGTGAGGAAGTAACATACATGCAAACACTTGAATGATGAGCAGGCGTGAACTAGGCTAATGGGGAGGAAATGAAAGGGTTGAAAGTCAAGGTTCTGGGTGGGGAAGGAGTAAGACATGTTCTAGGAACTGTGCAGAGCCACCCACCATGGCAGGAGAGTGCAGAGGAAGGGGGAGAGGGGCTCAGGGGGCAGCCCGCTACACACCAAGGGTTGCCTGTGGTGGGTCCCCAAGAATTCTAGGAGCCTGTCAAAGAGTGTTGGTTGGGCTTCCCAGATAACTCAGTTGGTAAAGAATTCACCTACAATTCAGGAGACCCCGGTTCAATTCCCTGGGTCGGGAAGATCCACTGGAGAAGGGATAGCCTATCCACTCTAGTATTCCTGGGCTTCCCTTGTGACTCAGCTGGTAAAAGTCCACCTGCAATACAGGAGACCTGGGTTCGATCCCTGGGTTGGGAAGATCCCCTGGGGAATGGAAAGGCTACCCACTCCAGTATTCTGGACTAGAGAATTCCATGGACTGTATAGGCCATGATATCGCAAAGAGTCGGACATGACTGAGCCATGCCCTTAGCACACACAGGGCAGTACCAGCATCAGTTTTCATGATCTGCGGTGTGTAGACTGGACTGGAAGGAAGCAAAAGCAGAAGCATGGACATTCGGAGGGAGTCAGTGACGAAGGGAGAGCTGATATCCACTGGACGGGGGTGGGTGAAAGTGGATTCAAGGGAGACTTAGGAGGTGACATCAACAGGAAATGGTGACTGACTATGAGGGATGAAGAGAGGAAAGTGTCCATGGTGGCTCTAAAGATTCTAGGTATTCATAGGGTCGGGGAGCACTAGGGATGGGCAGGCTGAGGGTAGAGTTTGAGGAGAAGGTCCCACACAACAACCACATGCACTGTTCCCTGCTCCCCTAGGTCACAGGCTGCTTCGGGGCTCCATGCCTTCACCCATGAGGAACCAAGTTTTCTGAGTGTCCTCTCCCTCCTTCTTCACCTGGAGAACTCCCCCGCTGAGAGTCAGCTTGAATGTTACCTCCTTCTCACACCTACAGGCGCTGAGCCCTGGGCCAGGTGCTGGCGCAGTCATTCTCCTTCTTGAACCTCACAGTATCCCTGCGAGGAAGCGCTGCCATTCTCATTTTACAGATTCCTGAGGATTGCAGAAGGCCCCAGGTCAGCTGGTTAATCAGGCAGTAGGCGGGATATCCCACAGACACCCAGTGCTGCCTTCCCAGTGACACTGCAGGAAGGGTGAGCTGGGCCTGGGGCCTCTTTTCCCAAAGGCCCTGAGGTTTCTCCCCACACAGATAAGAGATGTGAACCTGAGGAACAATGAGAAGCTCTGAACCCCACGCCGAGGGCTGTGAGGGGAGGCGACAGCAAGGAGCACAGATGAGAACCACTGGGCCCAAAGCAGGTATGCACCAAACATCACGCTTCTCTCCACCCCCGGAATTCTAGCAAAGTGCCTCCCAAGCATCAGATACCCAGGGTTTCTCTGTTCTCCCTGGAAATAAATTCCAATAAACAGACAACCCACAGCATAACAAAGCACAGATGTGTCTTTCCTGCTGCTCCCTCGACACTGACTCTCTGCTGCATCCATGTCACTTTCTCTCACCACTGTGGCTTTGCGCGCATCCATCCCTCTGCTTGGCCTCTCCTCTCTCTCCCCTTCATGTGCCTGAGTGAAAGTGTTAATCGCTAAGTTGTGTCTGACTCTTTGCGACCCCATGGACTGTAGCCCCCAGGCTCCTCTGTCCACGATATTCTCTAGGCAAGAATATTGGAGCGGGTAGCCATTCCTTTCTCTAGGGGATCTTCCTAACCTGGGGATTGAACCCAGGTCTCCCACATTGCAGGCACATTCTTTACCATCTGAGGCATCAGGGAAGCCTGGCTCGGTCCTATCCTGGCTAGGTCTCACAGAGCATCCTTTCTACTTTTCTGCTGAGTGTAGGGTAACCAGCTGTCCTGGTTCTCCAGGATGAAGGGATTTCCTAGGTTGTTGGACATCTGGTACTAAACCAGGGCAGTCGTATGGAAACCAGGTCGGTTAGGTGCTTGGTTGCTTGGATTGTGTCAGCTTATTGCAAGCCTAACTAATGTCCAAGCTGTCTTGTATCACTGGTTATATCTCCTCCTTTAAAGCAGACGTGACTTCTCAAGGTTCTGTGCCTTGCTCATGCTTTTTTAAAATCTACTGATTGATTTTTTAAGCTGCGCTGAGTGTTGCTACAGGGCTTTTCTCTAGTCGCAGTGAATAGGGGCCACTCTCTAGTCGCACGGCTCTCATTGCGGTGGCCTTTTTTGTTGCAGATCACGGGTGTGTGGCTACAGTAGCTGTGGCATGTGGGCTCAGCAGTTCCAGCTGCCAGGCTCTACAGCACAGGCTCAGTAGTTGCGGCACATGGGCTTTGCTGCTCTGCGGCATGTAGGATCTTCCTGGACCAGGGATCAAACCCGTGTGTTCTGAATTGGCAAGCAGATTCTTTAGCACTGAGCCGTCAGGGAAGCCCTTGTTCATCCTTGACGTGTGCAGCCAGTGTTTGTGGAATGAGTGCACAACGTGAGCACAGACTCAGAGTGAGTGCTGTGAATGACTTAATCTCACAGAATTCCAATACCCTTTTGGGTAAATGGGGCTAAACCTAATACCTGTACCCCAGAGGCTTGCTGTGAGGATTAAATGAAAATAATGCATGTGCAATGCTCAGCAGAGTGTCTAGGACCTATAATACTCAGTAGACAGTAAATAGTAAACAATAGCTATTATTTTTAGTAAGGGTAATGTCGATAACTTTGCTTTTATTGGGCATTCAAAACTTTTAAAAATTAAAAAACTAGTTAGTAAATCTGAGTATTCCACCATGTTGCTGAAGCAAAAGACAGTCCCTTAATAAATAACTTCTGGAAGATCTGTTATTTAAAACTGTGGCTCAGTGGTAAAGAATCTGTCTGCCAATGCAGGAGACTCAGGTTTGATCCGTGGTTCAGGAAGACCCCTAGAGAAGGAAATGGCAACCCACTCCAGTATTCTTGCCTAAGAAATCCCATGGACAGAAGAGCCTGGTGGGCTACAGTATATGAAGTCACAAAGAATTGGACATAGCTCACCAACTAAACAACAAAATCGTCATTTAAAACGACGATAGTTTGTTTCTCAACTATCAGTCGAATTATTTCCTTCCTGATGGTTCTTGCTTCAGAACAGTGTGGCCCAAACAGGCTGACTAATTATAGCCTTTCCAGAGCATATACAATCATTCAGAAGCAACTTTGTCAAGAGCTGGGACAGAAATAAATGGGCAATCAGCAGTTTAACAGGATTTTCTTCCCCTACTCTACCCCTAGAACCCTTAACACATGAAGTTGATCCCAACAGTTATTTTAAGGAAATTCAGCTGAAGTATTCATGAGGTTTGAGGCAATCTTGTGGGCACCCTGGATCCATCATGAATCCAGTTGTCCAGAGCATCGAGAGGGTGTGGCAGGGAGACAGGAGGTCNCTCTACCCCTAGAACACTTAACACATGAAGTTGATCCCAACAGTTATTTTAAGGAAATTCAGCTGAAGTATTCATGAGGTTTGAGGCAATCTTGTGGGCACCCTGGATCCATCATGAATCCAGTTGTCCAGAGCATCGAGAGGGTGTGGCAGGGAGACAGGAGGTCAGGAAAGCCACGCTCCATCCTCAAAAAGCCTGGGGCCTGGGACAGGTTACTCTGCAACCCAGAGTCTGTTTCCTCATCAGTAAAGTAAGAAAATAGTCTTACTTAATTTAGTCTTACTTTACTTAATTTCTAAGGATCCCTCCAACTCAGGAATCAGATGGTTCTCAGAGGGAACACTCTGGCCAATGAATTACATGTTGCCACCAAATGTATCTACTTCCTTATCTATGCCATGCATCCTACAGCTATTTATTAAGCTCCTACTAGGTGCCAGGCACTGTACTAGATGTTCCTAGTAGTCACTCTCATATCCATCCTATCTTTACCACCTGTAGGAATGCATTGCTTCCAGAGTTAGGCTCCTTGGAAGTGAAAGTGTTAATCACTTTAGTTGTGTACAACTCTTTGTGACCCCATGGACTGTAGCCCGTCAGGCTCCTCTGTCCATGGGATTCTCCAGGCAAGAATACTGGAATGGTGTGTATATATATATATGATTTATAAGGTATATAACATATATAAGGTATATATATATATATATATATATATATAAAAGAAATTGAAAGTCGCTCAGTCATGTCCAACTCTTTGCAACCTCATGAACTATCCAGGCCAGATTACTGGAGTGGGTAGCCTTTCCCTTCTCCACGGGATCTTCCCAACCCAGGGATCGAACTCAAGTCTCCCACATTGCTGGTGGATTCTTTACCAGGTGAGCCATCAGGGAAGCCATATATATGTACACCTATAGCTGATTCATATTGATGTTTGACAGAAAACAATAAAATTCTGCAAAGCAATTATCCTTCAATTAAAAATAAATTAAAAAAAAACCCAGCATATTGAAATGGGTTGCCATGCCCTCCTCCAAGGGATCTTCCCAACCCAGGTCTCCTGCATTGCAGGCAGGTTCTTTACCATCTAAGCCATCAAGGGCTCCTTGGATGAGGAACACTTAATCCCATTTCCCATTTCCTTCCCATCTTCAGAAACTGTCTCTCTGATCTGATCCATCCTCTGAAATATCTCAGAGCAGTGACGCTCAGGCTTGAGGCCTTCAGCATAAAGGAACCAGGTCTTACGGGAGGAAGAAGCTTCAGGACAGAAAAAAATCCTGCGTTTGTTTGGTTATTTCTTTCTTTCTTTATTTTTTTTGGGGGGGGGCCTCTCATTTTCCAAGCTTAGAGCAAAATGACTATATAGATGAGCAAACCTCTTCTCTTTAACCATTCCTTTTGGCAATATCCAGGACCCTCTCTGGGAAGGCCACACTCCAGCATCCTCTGACAACCCAAGGATGAATTCCCTATCACATCTTACTGTGGGGAGGAAAACAGGATTTAGCAGTCTTAGTTTCACCACTTATGAAAGACATTCATCTTGACTTCTATTTTTCTCATCTGCAAAATGCACATGGTATTAATGGCAACTTGACAAAGCAGAGTGTGCATTTCAAAGTTCACTGTAAACCACTGAGACATTAACTGTGCTCCCCACTGGCCTTCTTTACTTTATGACAATACAGACCTGACCCTACAAATAAGATGAAGAGATGAACATCTCCAGAGTTTGAATGACATCAGAGATTTCCACCTGTCCAAAAATATCTTCCCCATGTCCTGAAATTCAACTATTGGCAATTCACTCAAGCACCCTATCAGATAGCTTTGCCAGCTCTGACCTACCTACTCATCCTATGAAGAAAATTTATATGAATTGGGACCTCACCATGTCCCAGGCCCTTTGTGATACTTAATTCTTTTTTTACCCCACACCAATAGGTGAGACAGGGCTTATTACTTAATACACTTTAAAACTTGGGGAACTGATCCTCCGAGAATTTAGGAAACTTGCTTAAGGCCTACATGAGTGATAGTCAGGACTTAAGTTTGGGTGGGGTTGAGAGGGCGGCAGGCCCAGGGGAACACGCAGGGCAGCTGCCTGGGGAGGGAGGTGTGCAGGAGAGGCACACACCAGCACCAGGGTTGCTCAGCCACAGTACAACTTCCTCCAGCCCAGTGCCCCCAAACACCCAGGCCGCATCCACAAAGACCACCCAGCATTTCTGCCAAAAGAGAGAGAAAGGATGTTGATGCCGTTCATTTTCTGAAACAGCATATCCCCTCTGGCTAATCTGGAAATATTACTTACAGGGCTCTCGAATGCCCCTTTGTCACTGAGTGGGTGGATAGGCATCACGAATATTAGCACTGCTGCTCCTCTAAGAGCCAGCACCATTCACTGGATAATTACCCTGTTGTCTTCTCACCTCAGGAGAAAATGCAAGACACCCTCTTTCCAAATCTGATCCATCATGCCAGCAGCACTTGTATTTTTAGAAGCTGTTTTTCCCCAATAGTTTCACAGCCTCTAATCTGCCACTCTCTAGATGAATATAAATGAAAACACAACAATGAAATATGGAGAAATACTTTCTCCAATCATAATCTCCAGTCTCTGAACCCCAGGGCCAGGAGTGGGTGGAGCCCTGACTTGCCTCCAAAGCTATGGGGAGAGGAAGGCAGTGAGGACAGGCATTACCCAGGGCCTTCTTGCTCTGATAAATGGCTGCCAACCAGCTATTAGGGAGGGCAGAAGCCCTTGCTAAAACTTCATGTCTCCAGGAGCCGGGAGCTGGGAAGCACAGAGGATTATAATTATACCTGGTGGAAGCCTGACTGCAGCTCACCTGCCAAGCCAAGAGTGACGCCGCTAAATAGCCAGGAAGGAATGGTGTTCATAGGGGAGTAGATTTCTACACAGCATCCTCGAAGTCATTTCTCAAACTTATCCTAGAATCTGGAGGTAAAGGAAAAAAAAAGTCCTTTAAGAACAGGTAAAGGGAGCCCTGTCCAAAGAGAGAGCTACCCAATCCTTAGCTCCTGACAGCCGAGGCCTCAGGGGGACAGACATCTTGTCTACCCAACCCCACACTGATGGCCCAAGAAAACCCCAAAGGCGGAAGCTCAGAAGCATTTCAAGAGATGCCAGTGTCCACCCCAGAACAAAGAAATAACAGTGGCTTAATGCAGCAAGGCAATGCCATAGAGTGGTTGTCACCTAGGGGTTTAGCCAGACAGCCTCAGGTTCTAATCCTGAATCTACTTCTTACTTGAAGAAGGAAATGGCAACCCACTCTAGTATTCTTGCCTGGGAAATCTCATGGACAGAAGAGCCTGGCAGACTACAGTCCATAGGGTTGCAAAGAGTCAGACATGACCAGGGCAGTAAACAGTAGTCTTACTAGCTGTCTCACTTTAGGCAAGTCTCTCAACTATTTTGAGCCTCCATTTCCCAGACTGTAAAATGGGAATAATTATATTATTACCTTGGTTGTGAAGTTTAAGAGACAAAATGAACATGGAATGCCCAGCAGACTATCTGGAATACATGAAATGCCAGGATATGTTTAATCTGTCCCTCTCAACCCCACCCCCATACACCAGAAAGCAAATTCCTGATGAATTACTAAGGGATATCTCTGCTAAATACTGATCACAGTTTTGCAACCAGCTGTCAGGCAGCAGTGACTCTACAGTCCTGTCCCCCCAGCTCCATCTTTCAGCACCTGGCACAGGGGCCAGAAGCAGAGAACCAGGCTCGAGTGGGAACTGACCCTTGCCTGACCAGAGACATGCAGCACTGTCCCTCCCCTCATCCTGGGACTGACCACAGACTGTCCTAATAAGACGGTTGGAGCACCACGGACTGTTTATCCCAGTGAGAGCTGGTGGTGCCAACAGGCCTGAAAACTGGGGTCCTCTCTGCCCACACTGTCATCCGCGACCTGGGGCCTGGAGCCCAAGCTCTGTAGCTGCTTCCCTGACCAAGCTGGACACCTTGACACGGTCCCAGCAAGCAACAGAGCACCCATTGTTCAGCCCTCCCGGTCCCACAGAGGCACTGCCTGCCAAGTCCAGAGGACCCACCCGGATTCTAGCAGCAGAGAGAGACTCCCCAGCCTTCCACCCGGAAGCACAGCTATCCTCACCCACATGGCCGGTGGCCCACTTGGCCCCCAGTGCCTGCAAGAAGCTCAAGTCCATCTGCTCTGCTATTTGTGAAGGGCAGGGAGGCAGGGTTGGGCAAGCGGATGAAACTTAAACTTAGTCTCTGCTCATGGCCATGGAGATGTTATAGGCATTATTATTATTATTATACAGCTATAATATGGTAATATTACTATAACTAAATGGTACTGGCTCCCCATTTGGCTCAGACAGTAAAGAATCCACCTGCAATGCAGGAAACCTGGATTTGATCCATGGTTCGGGAAGAATCCCTGGAGAAGGGAATAGCTATCCACTCCAGTATTGTTGCCTGGGAAAACCCATGGACAGAGGAGCCTGGTGGGCTACAGTCCACGGGGTCACGAAGAATTGGACAGAGCTGAAACTTAAACTTACTCTCCACTCATGGCCATGGAGATGTTATAGGTAGTATTATTAAAGAGCTATAATGTAATAATATTCCTCTAATTAACTAATACAACTAGAATTAGGGTCACTATAATATATTCAATTATAATATAAACATATAATGTAGCTATAATAGCTAACATTTACTCTTACAAATAAGAATAAGAGTGGCAAGTTTGTGCCAAACATTATTTTAGCCTAAACTCCCCACATACAAAGTAGGAACTATCATTCCATCCCATTTTAGAGATAAGGACAATTCAGAGAGTCTATACTATTTGCCAAGACCACACAGTCCATAAGAGTCCGAATTCTCACTCAGACAGACAAAACGCCATAAATGTGGGCACCCAAACCTGCAGGCTGGTCCTGCTGGTGCCTGACCTCTCCAGACCAATCTAAGCACCTGGGAAATTCACACAGCCACACAAATGTCACTTGCTCCACCTTTACCTAGTGCCTGAAATTGCCCTATTTGTGTTCCTTTGTTTTAAAGCTTCATCTTCTTCTTAAACCCAAATATTCCTTTGGGGTTTTTTAAAATTTATTTATTTATTTATTTGGCTGTGTTGGGTCTCAGTTGCAGCACACAGCATCTTTCTCGTTGCAACATGTGAACTCCTAGCCGTGGCATGAGAGATCTATTTCCATGACGAGGGATCAAACTCAGGACCCCTGCATTGGGAGCACAGTGCCTTGGTCACCAGACCGCCAGGGAAATCCCCAAAGATTCCTTTTAGACAGGATCAAAATCCACCATCAGCTGTCTAAGTCAAACTAATGAATAAGGCCTTTCCTCCAAGCAGCTCACTAAGAGCAGGAGAGAGGCCCTGGACAGACCTGAAACATCACATCAAAGTTTATTTCCCCCATACGCTTTTTATTTCTCATGCATTTCCATTCTTCCCATCATCTAGAAACTTCATGTTATCAAAAACTGATCTCACAAATGAGCTCATGCTGAGAAGTTCTACCCATCTCTATCCACCTCAGTGACACCCCACATCCTCATCAGACCCAAAGCATACCTCTAGACTCATCAGAGATTTTTTTAGGAAAATGAATCCCATGTGATTAGGAAGTTCAGGTGAATAGCAAGTCACCAGAGCCAGGATCAGCACTCTAGCTTCTTGACACCTATCCAGTCCTCCAACCAGCACTGTGGGAGTTCTAGAAAGAGGCATTTCCTAGTGAGAAAGTTCTCAGTGCCCTAAATGCCTAGAGTTAAACCGTTCTGAAACTCAACTTTATTTCCACTAGAATCATGCCACAAAATTGGAGGCATCATGCGGAACTAAGGAAAACAGAGAAGCAATGAAGTCTCCACGAACACTGGACCCATATTTGAGTCTTGCCCAATCCACATATATTAGGCCCTATACTTCTTAATTAAAAAAAAAAAAAAATAGGGCTACACTCCCTATAAAAACACAACATTTTTTAAAAGGATGCTCCTTAAGTAGAGACTTCATCGCCCAGGGGTGTTTTCCTTGTAAGAGGCCTGTGAAGGTGGTCATGGCTAACTGGAAGGGAGGTCTGTCACCTTTGGTGGCATTCTGTTCCCTGGAATAGGCCCGGGGAGAAGAGGTTTCGAGAGATGAGGGTAGGGGCTCTGGCAGAGGTCATCTCACCTTCTAGCATAGTGGGTGTAAAACTTATCCACTGCCAAGTAGCAAATGATTTCCAAGCCTAACAGCTTAAAACAAATGGGGAGGGAGGTGGGAGGAAGGTTCAAGAGGGAGGAAACATATATATATGTGTATGTATATATATATATATATATATATATATATATATATATACCTATGGCTGATTCATGTTGATGTTTGGCAGAAACAAACACAATTCTGTAAAGTAATTATCCTTCAATTAAAAATAAATATAATCTCACCATTATCACAAATCAAACATCTGGGAACAGCTTAGATGAGTGGTTCAGGCTCAGGGTCTTTCAGGAGGTTGCAAGTCAGCAAGAATTGCAGACACTTCAAAGTTCCACTGGAGTTTGAAAAACACCACCAAGCCCCTTCAGGGAATTATTGGCAGGCCTCAGTTCCCCACTGGCTGTCGAGCAGAGATTTCAGCTCCTTGCCATGGGGGACTCCCGTACTCCTGACTGGATGGAGGCTTTCTCCAAATTCAGAGATCTGACTTTGAGAAAGAGAGACTCTAAGACAGCAGGCTTGGTCCTCTACCATCTAATCCCAGAGAATGACACACCATCATATCTGCTCTATGTTCCCGGTCACACAGATGAACCCTGGTAGCATGTGGGAAGAGGCCACACAAAGGTGTGGGGCCGGGAGCAGGGACCTCTGGGGCCATCTCAGAGGCTGGCCGCCCCAGGAGGGCACTGGGCACGGTGAGGCCCACAGTTGGAAGAATCCACATGGCAGGCCCTGAGCAGGTGTGCCCACTCAGCATCAGCTTACGCTTCTGTAAGAGGTAGGTAATAGAGCTGTCAGGGATCAACAATGGCTAGAAAAGGGCGTTGAGTAAAGTGTAGCACGAGCAGAAAGCAAACAGTACTGTGCTTGTTACCAGCAGTAGCAAGGACACGCCGTTCTGGGGCTCCCTTCTCTGTTGTGCTCTCAGGCCTGACCCACCTGTACAAAACAGTGCATTTCAAATTGCCAATACCCCACGCCAGACAATGAAGTGTAACAAAATACAGCGTGGGCATGACCCCTTTAATGATCTGTTAGAGCTGATTTATAATTAGCCTTTCACCTGAATTCAAAAGGTGCCCAAGTTCTTGCTGGTTCTTGCTTGGAAATGATCTGTTCTCTTCATTTAAATGTCCTCCCTTCATCCCATTCACTTAGCAACCGTGGCTTTCCTATTTAATAAGCAGTTTGAAAGAAAGCATCAGCCCAGCCCTCTCTGAGTATTACAGGCTCCGAATCAGCCAGCTCTGATGTCAACAGTTCCAACTGAAACCCACCTGACTGTCCTCCCCTCCCGAATCCCTTGCCCTGTTACAAGGGCTCTCAAGACAAGATCTGGTTTAACTCTGGGCTTAGGACCCTGAGAACTCCCTCACTAGGAAATGCCTCTTTCTAGAACTCCCACAGTGCTGGTCAGAGCACTGGATAGGTGTCAGTGTCAAGAAGATAGAGTGCTGATCCCGGCTCTGATCCTTGTCCAAGTGTGGCCTTGAGCAGGTCACTTCACTACTCTCAGTGATTTAGATCTGCTTGTCAAAGACGCTGATACCACCACTTACGGTATTCACTGTGCCCTTCTGAGCCTTTTCCAACAGCCCCATCCCTCAAATGCCCTACAGCACCTCACTGAAAACAAAGTATATGCAACCTTCTAAGGTATTCCCCCTTCTGTTTCTCTCCCTGGGGGGTTTTCTTTCAACATTGGCAGAACTCACCTGTGAGTGTCATGCACTGGGCATGGAAACTTTATAGCACTGACCTGGTAATTCAACCTCATTTTCACAAGCATAGTTGACCCTTACTAAACATTCACTATGTGCCAGGCACTGCTCTACAACAATGAGCTTCACAGCAGCCCTGAGATTGTAACTATCATCATTTCCATTTTATAGATGAGGAACTGAGATTCAGAGAAGACAAGCAACCTATTTGAAGTCACCCAGCCTGCATGAGGCAGAACCAGGATACAAACACAGGCTCTTGGGGACAAGGGTGGGCTCATTAAGGCTGACTTCTTCCTCCACAAAGAGTCTGAATTTCTTGATCACCGGCCCTATTTCTTCTATACACAGGCAGAACTCATAACTATTTGTTGATTGATCACAAGCTTCCAGACCAGATCCTTGCACCATAATGTGTGTGTGCTAGGCCACTTCAGTTGTGTCTGACTCTTCACAACCCAGTGAACTGTAGCCTGCCAGGCTCTTCTATCCATGGGATTCTCCGGGCCAGAATACTGGAGTGGGTTGCCATGCTCTCCTCCAGGGGATCTTCCCAACCCAGGGATCGAACCCACGTCNGTGCTAGGCCACTTCAGTTGTGTCTGACTCTTCACAACCCAGTGAACTGTAGCCTGCCAGGCTCTTCTATCCATGGGATTCTCCGGGCCAGAATACTGGAGTGGGTTGCCATGCTCTCCTCCAGGGGATCTTCCCAACCCAGGGATCGAACCCACGTCTCTCTCACATCTCCTGCATTAGCGGGTGGGTTCTTTGCCACTAGTCTCACCTGAAGCATAGGGTGAAGCATAAACCCTGTTCCTTTCCAGAACATATGATCTAACATGTGATAATAGCCACATTCAAGCTTTTCATAGACTCAGGATTTAGCAGAAATGTTTTTGCCGCCCTCATCTTACAAATAAGGAAAAGAGGTCTGAAGAGGTTAGGTGAGTGTCTTCTGATCACACAGCTCCCTGCTGCAGAGCCAGGATACAAGCTCTGTCCTATCAGGAGCTCAGGCTAGGATGGTAGTTCTCAGCTGGTGTGACTTTGCGCCCCAGGACATCTGGCACTGTCTGGGGACATTCCTGGTTGTCACAGCTGGGGAAGAAGATGCAACTGGCATCTAGTGAGGAGAGCCCAGAGTTGCTGCTCAACATCCTACAGGGCACAGCACAGTCCCCCCCAAAAAAGAACTTCTGGTCCAAACGCCTGAAGTTCTGAGACTGAGAAACCCACTCTCTGGGACTCACCAGTTCCTCATACGGCTCTTTACTTCTGTTTATTACACATAGTCACGTACAGTTGGACGTCTTGTCTTAGTCATCTTTGGTTCCAGCCCAACAAAGTACTTGGTATGGAATAAAAACTCACTGAATAGGAGAAGAGGGGAAAGGAAAGGAAGAAGAGAGAGAAAAAGGAAGAATGAGAAAGAACATCATAAAAAGATATCAGGCTTTCCTGGTGGCAAGAAAGTCAAACTCTGTAAATCAAGACCTCTATTCATAAAACAGAAGGTTATTGATTCTTTGAAATCAATTCTTGCTTGTCTTTCCAGAGAGGGGACTATGTCTGAACACCTTCTTAATTATGCTTCAGCATCATTTAGGCTAACACTAACAAAGTAAATTAAAGGGAGAAGCAACTCCTGCTCCAGAAATAGTCCTCCTGTGAAAGCAAGCCCTGATTGATGGGTATGATGGAGACAGTGAGGTGCAAATGCACTGCCCTTTTGAAAAATAACTCGTTCCTTGGCGGTGTCCACTGGGAAAATTACAGTAGTCACAGACGCTGCTGAGAAAGACAGAACAGACAGCTCTCATTCCAAGACAGCCGAGCTTCCAAGGAGGGGAGGCCAGTGGGCTGTAAATCCACATATCCAAGCGCAGTTAATGCTTCAGCCCCTAACCAAGTGACAAATGGCTCCTCCGTCAGAGGTGGCAAGTGACACACCACTCCCCCCAGCCTACCTACTATGGTGGGATAATTGGTTAGCAGGATGGGTGGGGAAGAGAAGGGATGTCAGCCTGTGGCTATTGGGCAAGGGGAAGGGGTCTCTGACACCTTCTTGCAAAATGCAGCTCCTGCCCTATGCAGCCAGTAAAGCTCCACAGTCGACCAGAGAACAGTGCTTCTCTGTGTTCTCATCAAGGGGTGCTGAGCAACCCAGAGAAAACCCAGAAACCAGCAGATCAAAAGTCCTTGTGTGGTCCTCTCTCCCTCTATGATTCTCCCCTTATTCTCCATAGATGCACCTCTTCCAGAACCCCTATGAGGTTCCAGCCACCACAGGAGGCTTTCCCCAGGTTTCACATCAGGATAACGCTCTCCCTACTCCATGCCCCAACTGCACATACCCCAACCCCATCAAAGTTGCTTGGCACACTTCACCCCCTACACACCCCCAGCTGGTAGTAGCTCAGACCTGCCTGGCTGCCAGAGACTCTATCAGCACCTGCTGGGTCCTCTACTCCTGGTGTCCATGGAGCTGGGGTTTCAAGATCCCTCACTTGCCCAAGACCCTTTCAAAGATGTTGTGCTCCTTTTCTTAAAGAGGCCCCCCAGGTGATGTCCACAATTCAGGGCCCATAGAATCGCTTTCCTGCCCACAGTGATCTCCAGAACCCTGCATGCCTTACACATAATCAGTGTTTAAAAAGGACTGGTAGTGGTTTAGTCGCTCAGTCATGTCTGACTCTTGCAACCCCGTGGACTGTAGCCCACCAGGCTCCTCTGTCCGTGGGATTTTCCAAGCAAGAATACTGGAGTGTTTGCCATTTTTTCTCCAGGGGTTCTTCCCAACCCAGGGATTGAACCCAGGTCACTTGCACTGCAGGCAAATTCTTCACCAACTGAGCTACCTGGGAAGACCTAGAGGATTGAAAAGAATGGATCCTGGCTAGGATCACAATTGATTAGGCATCAGCATGTAACAAGGAAGATGTGTGCTTCCCTCAAGTAAGCTTTAATCACTTTGTCATCAAGCCAAAAAGAACTGATGGTGTCCTCTATCAGCCACCCCAGTGGTTCTTCAACTCCAGTGTGTGGAAGAATCCCCCGGAAGCTGGGCTCACCCCAGAGTACCTGGTTTAGTAGGTCCCAGGCAGGACCAAGAATCTGCATTTCTCACAAGTTCCCAGGCGCTGCTGCTGCTCCTGCCCCTTGGTGGAGGACTAGACCTTAAGAACCACTTTGAATCTGTACATTTTCAACAGGGGGGACGTTGCCCTTAAAGAAGTGAAAAGTGGGTCTTGGGGGAAACAACATCTTATGCCTTTTTACAACAAAGGAGATAGGAATACAGTATAAAACAAATCTACAGAATATCCATGCATTGAAATCTCACGGATGAGAATCACTGATATGATCCAGCCTTCTACTTGGTGCTGAGCCCCACCGTCTGGTGACCCAGACCGCACAGCACTCCTGATGCTGCGGAAGGAGCACTGGACTTGTAGTCAAATCCCAACTGCTCTGCCAGGAGCAACAGTGAGATCTATCCCCCTAAACTCTACTTTAGCTTCTACAATGAAACAGTATATACTATCCTACCTTGGAAGGGAGTGCTGTGTGTGGATGGAAAGAAACATCAGTAACTTTTTACAGGGATGGGGTTAGCGAGCCCCCACAGTACAAGGCTGAGTAACAAGGGCAGCGCCTTCCCAGGAGTAGGGCCTGTCCACCACCTTGCTTTGCTGAGCAACAGGAGCATAGGAATGCACATTTCAGGGCAGGATAGAACTCCTCCATCCTCTTGGATGCATGGGGAAGGATGGAGAGGGATGGTGCTGGAGGCAGCATAGGAGAGTCCTGCTGCTGCTGCTGCTGCTAAGTCACTTCAGTCGTGTCCGACTCTGTGCGACCCCATGGACTGCAGCCCACCAGGCTCCTTCGCCCATGGGATTTTCCAGGCAAGAGTACTGGAGTGGGTGCCATTGCCTTCTCTGAGGAGAGCCCTAAGTGTATTAAAATACACTTACCGATCCTGACATGGGCAGTCTCCTGAGTGACAGCTAAATAAACTCTTTCTTCATCACCCCCTGAGTTCTGAACTAAGTTTCCTGTCACTAAATAATGATCTGGAGACCAGGTGGTTATTTGAGGGTGGAGTCCAGAGGGGTTGAGAATACATTCGTGTTGTGTTGGCTCCAAAACAAAGACTGCGTGTAGGGCCCATCACACCCCTGGGTCACGCTTCACTTCGCTGTCATCTGCCCAGTCTCCCGAGCTGGACTGGCTGTTGTCATCAACTTCCTCTCCTCCTTGGCCAACCAGCCACTGAACCCTGTGGACCTGCCCCAGGCAGAGCTGGTCTTCTGCTTCAGGCTCTCTGATGGCCTGGGGCCTGATCCTATGTGTCTCTCCAGGGAGCTTCTGGAAACTCCTCACCTGGGCCCAAGCCCTGGCTGCCCCGCCCAGAAGCCACCCTGGCCCCAGAGCGGTCTTCCTGTTGTACAGATTGCTTGTCACAGCTGCACAGCCCCAGCCCGAAGTGAGGAAGTGTAACAGAAGCTGTCCAAGCCAACACTGTCCAAGGATGAAGCCAAGCTGTAGACAGGGCTTGACCAAAAGTCTTCTAGGCAGCGCCATCACCAGCTAGGGGAAGGTCAGAGTCTCCATCAGGGAGGTCGGATTTGGCACAAAGACGCCGAAGTAGCATCCAGCTGGGACAGGGAAAGGAGAGTATAACAGAAACAAAGTGATAAGATCCTTGGGAGAGGTTAGGGGGCCGACCAAAACTCAGGGGTCCCCAGGTCTCCCAGCAGTCCCTTAGATGGGAGGTTTGGGAGACAGCGAGGAGTAAAAAGAGCATGGATTTTGGGTGTCAATTTTCCCTCATGCAAATTATAGAACCAGGGACAAATAGCATTAATCCCTGAGCCTCAGGTTCCTCCTATGTAAGATGGGAATGATAATGTCTGCTTTGCAGGTTGTGGTGAAGAATGAGCTGTAAGAACCAGCAGATGGTGGTGTTGATGATGGGAATGGGGGTGGAGGGGGCATCTCTCGTCCCTTCACCCTCATGCTGGTTCTCCTCTGAACATGCTCCAGTGGCTCCATGTGCTCTGAGACCAAGCACAACGCTCCCTTGTCGCTCAACCAGCACAGAATCAAACAGCACTGCCATGTCCCTTTACCAAAACACACGTGGCTAACAATGCAGTCTATAATCACACGAGGGCTGGGGGTGGGTGGGGGGCTCTCCACAGTATTCACTCCTGTCGAAAATAAAAATCAGAATCAAATAAACCCATGGATCTTCCCACAAATGCTATTACTAGGTCACCGCTCACTGTCTTTTCCTAGGTTACTTGGGTTTAACATCCAAGTTCAGTTCAGTTCAGTTGCTCAGTCATGTCCAACTCTTTGCAACCCCATGGACTGCAGCACACCAGGCTTCCCGGTCCCTCACCAACTCCCAGAGCTTGCTCAAACCCATGTTCACTGAGTCGGTGATGCCATCCAAACATCTCATCTTCTGTCATCCCCTTCTCCTCCTGCCTTCAATCTTTCCTAGCATCAGGGTCTTTTCAAATGAGTCAGTTCTTCCCATCAGGTGGCCAAACTATTGGAGTTTCAGCTTCAGCATCAGTCCTTCCAATGAACATTCAGGACTGATTTCCTTTAGGATGGACTGATTTGATCTCCTTGCAGTCCAAGGGACTCTCAAGAGTCTTCTCCAACACCACAGTTCAAAAGCATCAATTCTTTGGTGCTCAGCTTTCTTTATAGTCCAACTCTCACATCCATAAATGACTACTGGAAAAACCATAGCTTTGACTAGATGGACCTTTGTTGGTAAAGTAATATCTCTGTTTTTTAATATGCTGTCTAGGTTGGTCATAGCTTTTCTTCCAAGGAGTAAGCATCTTTTAATTTCATGGCTGCAGTCACCATCTTCAATAATTTTGGAGCCAAAAATAAATAAATAAAGTCTTTCACTGCTTCCATTGTTTCCCCATCTATTTGCCATGAAGCGATGGGACCAGATGCCATGATCTTAGTTTTCTGAATGCTGAGTTTTAAGCCAACTTTTTCACTCTCCTCTTTCACTTTCATCAAGAGGCTCTTTAGTTCCTCTGCGCCTTGTGCCATAAGGGTGATGTCATCTGTGTATCTGAGGTTACTGATATTTTTCCCGGCAATCTTGAGTCCAGTTTGTGCTTCATCCAGCCTGACATTTCGCATGATGTACTCTGCATATAAGTTATATAAGCAGGGTGACAATATACAGTCTTGACATGCAACCCTGTTAACTTTTATCTTTTCAGTTTTTCCTCTCTCTCTCTCTCTCTCTCTTTCTTACCTTGTGAAATTTTTGGATTTTTTTCTGGTGTCATGTCCAGCTTCTTGACCTCAGAAATTTGATGTACTCAGATTCTATATCATTATCCAAATCAATGACAACATTGCTAAGACAAAGGCAAGGATTGATCCCTGAGTCAAAGTACAGGCGCCCTTCCTAGAAGGGCACCTGAATCTCTGCATTGGTACTGTGGGTACATTGGTCCAGTTAGTTATCCATCAGTCTAACTGTTTTTGCAGCCAGTGCTTAATTCTCCCATCTTTCCACAAGGATATTGAGAAACCTTATCAAATATGCTGCTCAAGACTTTTTTTTCATCCTTCACCCCCTCATTTAGTAAGTCTCTGAGTCCTACTCATTCCACTTCAAAATGTCTCTCATAGATCTTCCTCTCCTACTCTCTACAGTCAACACACCTCATCAGGACCTTTACCATCTCCCCCTGGATCACTGCAGTAGCTCCCTCATGGTCTTCTCACCTTTACAAGGATGTTTTCTGGAAAAGACATGAGGTAGCTCAGCACATGTATTCAAATGCCTCCACTCTGTCAGAGTATAATCATTACCTGGAAGGCATTCTTACTATTTGCATTCCTTAAGGTTTGTTTTTCTTTCCACTCTACACTCCAATACTTTTTGGGGGTAATGGCAGATCTGCTCCCAAAGTGACAAAGAATTTAGAAATATTTTTCAATTTATTTTTAACATCTACGTCAGGGAACAAAGGAATCATAGTTGGTGACAGGGGAAGGAGGGAAAAGGGAACTTAAATAGCTTTAGCTTTTACAGGAACTTGCATCAGTGCTGGTTATACTGGTATGTGATGTTAGATTAGGTCTAGCACAAGAAGGGGTACATTAAATTGTCCTGAATATATTTACCAGTTTTTATCATACCATTTTGTAAACTCTATGCAGAAGTCAATTTCCTCATGAGGAAATTACCCTACCAAGCTTTTTAGAATAAGCAAACTCCAAACTTCTTTCTTAGGCTTCCCTTGTGGCTCAGTTAGAAAAGAATCTGCCTGCAATGCAGGAGACTTGGGTTTGATCCCTGGGTTGGGAAGATCCCCTGGAGAAGGAAAAGGCTACCCACTCCAGTATTCTGGCCTGGAGAATTCCACGAACTGCATAGTCCATGGAGTCACAAAGAGTCACAACTGAGCAACTTTCACTTTCTCTTTCAAACTTCTTTCTTAACATAACTTAGTCATCTGGTTCTAACACCTTGATTCTGAGAACAGACAATGGCACAATCTTAGCGCCTCTGGCTCTCTACCCTTCAGAAATTTTCTGCAGCCTGAATTTAGGTAGGATGGAAAGAATAACTAGATATTTGCCATGCATCTTGGTGTTAGAGGTTGGGTGTAAAATCCCAGCATGGCCACACTCCTAGGCAGGCCAGAAGTTAACAGCATTCTTGGGATGTCTGGGCTGAGAGAGAAGCAGTAGCTGAAGATGCTCGAGGCTAGATCCAAGGCCTGGCTAATTAAATAAAGGGTGGTAAACTGGAGCCTTACATGGGACTTAGTGATACCATAGCCCCTGGAATGCAGTGAGAAGTGGCGGACACACCAGGACATCTTTTCTTCCTCTCTTTCTCTGCTGTTCCTCTGATGCCCCATGCACATTCAGGAACGCACTGGCCCTTTCCCTCCTCTTAAGGTCCACAGTACAGTCTGTACCTCTTCCAAAGCACTCCTACACTGCTCTTTATATGCAGGACCACGCTCCCCACAAGACAGTTTGCATCTAGACAACAGGCTTGTGACTTACTCGGCTACATATCCTGAACACTACCTGGCACATAATAAGTGCTGAATATACATGGTGTGAGCATGTTCAGTCGCTCAGTCATGTCCAGCTCTTTCCAGCCCCATGGACTATAGCCTGCCAGGTTTCTTTGTCCATGGAATTTTCCAGGCAAGAATACTGGAGTGGGTTGCCATTCCCTACTCCAGGGGATCTTCTCAACCCAGGGAATGAACCCATTTCTCTTGTGTAGTATACATCACATTCAAAGAAAGAAATGTTTGTGGTGCATCATTACTTAGCTCCTTCCCTTGAGTTACATTTTGTGTTCAATTCCATGTAAATTTCTCCCTTTTTAAAAAACACATTATAATTTAGTTTGCCATCACTCTTGCTTTAGGGTCACAAATGTCAACATAGTTAGCTTCAAGGAACTAATGTTTGGACATCAGGGTGTAATGTTCCAAAATCAGAGGCAAGTTTTTTAAAACTAAGTCTTTCATAAGTTAACTATTAATAATTTTCCCAGAGTCACATGGCCTGTTAAGTGGTAGAATCAGGACTTTTTTTTTTCCTAAGAGAACTCAGTGTGTTCCTTAAACACTTGTTAGAATCCACCACTGGATTTCCCTGCTGTCGATACAGAGGCTGGAGGAAGAGGACAGGGGGCAAGGTTAGGGGCCAGTCGGAATCACAGAGAGTGGTTTATGATATGGCTTTAGGGGTATCATGGCCCTGGGGTGACTGGGATATGGGGACACCAGCAGATATCTTTGTCAGGACCCTAGGAGGTGAGGGCTTAGTTTACATGTGCAGAATTTTGCATCTAGTCCAGGCACCCACCATTATTCTACCTGCCATTCAAACACACAGCACCCCATTCGGGTCTTGTTACCAGCAGGTCAGGTTTCAATAGATATCTTTGTCAGGACCCTAGGAGGTGAGGGCTTAGTTTACATGTGCAGAATTTTGCATCTAGTCCAGGCACCCACCATTATTCTACCTGCCATTCAAACACACAGCACCCCATTCGGGTCTTGTTACCAGCAGGTCAGGTTTCAAATTCACCTGCTCATTCCAGAGTGGGGCTCAGCCCCTGGGTGTCAACCAAGGGCAGAGTGCATATGAGCTGCTGTTGACACGTGTCTCCATGAGACCCTACACCTGTCAGAGACCAAGCCACAGAACAAGTATCTGAGAGCAAGTCATCTGAGCAGGCAAAAGAAGAAGAGGGCGGCAGAGGCTGAGATGGTTAGATAGCATCAACAACTCAATTGACACAAATGGAAGCAAACTCTGGGAGATAGTGAAGGACAGACATGGGAGCCTGGCGTGCTGCAGTCCATGGGGTCACAAAGAGTTGGACAGGACTTCTCAACTGAAACACAACAAGAACACTTGAGCAGAAAGATACTGCAGAAGCTAGAGAAGGGGGTCTTCTCAGCCTGTGGATTTCCAGGCATTGGGGCCCACAGCACTCAGCTCCCAGGGCAAACACACACACATGCACACACACACACACGCTCGTCAGGTGGGCGTTTTCATAAGGAAACCAGAGAGGAGCACTCCTGAGTTCATGATCTGTTTTAAGAGCTGACAGGACATAACTTCCAAGTGGAAAGAAGAAAAGAAATGCTCAGAAAACCCCGTGTATGACAGAGCTCCAAAACCTAGCTTGAAGTCTTTTGCTGTTACACCAGGTCTGAGTGCAGGGCCCTGTGGTGTCCTAACTGGAATAAACGAGCTTTATCCTGGCTCCTGTGAAACCCCAGGCCTGCAACATAAACGTGCCCACTCTAGCTGGGTAATTCCTGCCCCATCCAGTGCACTGAGCTTTCCAAGCAGAGGAGCATAAATGTGCCATTGTCAGGAACCCCACAGCAGAAGTGAGGGCAGCTGTCCATTCTACAATGTTCTTTTTTACCTCGTGGCCACCTTTAGACCTTTCAGAAAAGAGATGGGTTCTGAGTTTCAAGCAGGCAATGCTTCAAGCCAAAGCTACAAAGAAATTTCTGTTTCAGCCAAATCTGTCCCTGGAGGTCAATATCACAACACGCACATGTAGAAAGGACCCTGAGGTGGCCAGGGTGGCATTCAACAGGCTCAGGAAGATCCAAGCACGGTCTGACTGCAATGTCCTGTCCCTCAGCCTGAGTCTCCAGGTCAGCCTGGTCTCCTTGACACTTTCAACAACTCTTTTTTCTAGATTTTTGATTGTTAAGGGCAAATTTGGATCTCTCTNAAAAATATTTATTTATTTACTTATTCATTTATTTGGCTGAGCCCGGTCTTAGTTGTAGCACATGGCATCTTTAGCTGCAGCATGCGAATTCTTAGTTGCATCATGCAAGATCTAGTTCCCTGACCATCGAACCCAGGCCCCCTGCACTGGGAGTCTGGAGCCTTAGCCACTGGACCACCAGGGAAGGCCCTCCTTTAGCAAGCATTTAATGAGCCTGAAGGGTACCCAAATATTTCTCTTGGCCTTTTTTCTTTTTTAAGCAAACACTTCCAACATATGTGCAAAGCATCACTGAAGAAGGTATATTAACATAAATAATCTACACAGGCAGTTTGTGAACATTAACTATTATCTTTATAACAAATCTATGAGGTTTGTACAATTAATTGCCTATATTATACACAGATCATCTCTTTTAATTCTTACAGTTAAATAAGAACAACATTGCTAGTCTTATAACAAAAATGAAGGAACTGAAACTCAGAAAGTTAACTATTAATAATTTTCCCAGAGTCACATGGCCTGTTAAGTGGTAGAATCAGGACTTTTTTTTTCCTAAGAGAACTCAGTGTGTTCCTTAAACCCTTGTTAGAATCCACCACTGGATTTCCCTGCTGTCGATACAGAGGCTGGAGGAAGAGGGCAGAGGGCAAGGTTAGAGGCCAGTCGGAATCACAGAGAGTGGTTTATGATATGACTTTAGGGGTATCATGGCCCTGGGGTGACTGGGATATGGGGACACCAGCAGATATCTTTGTCAGGACCCCAGGAGGTGAGGGCTTAGTTTGCATGTGCAGAATTTTGCATCTAGTCCAGGCACCCACCATTATCTACCTGCCATTCAAACACACAGCACCCTATTCGGGTCTTGTTACCAGCAGGTCAGGTTTCATATTCACCTGCTCATTCCAGAGTGGGGCTCAGCCCCTGGGTGTCAACCAAGGGCAGAGTGCATATGAGCTGCTGTTGACACGTGTCTCCATGAGACCCTACACCTGTCAGGGACCAAGCCACAGAACAAGTATCTGAGAGCAAGTCATCTGAGCAGGCAAAAGAAGAAGAGGGCGGCAGAGGCTGAGATGGTTAGATAGCATCAACAACTCAATTGACACAAATGGAAGCAAACTCTGGGAGATAGTGAAGGACAGACATGGGAGCCTGGCGTGCTGCAGTCCATGGGGTCACAAAGAGTTGGACAGGACTTATCAACTGAAAGACAACAAGAACACTTGAGCAGAAAGATACTGCAGAAGCTAGAGAGGGGGGTCTTCTCAGCCTGTGGATTTCCAGGCATTGGGGCCCACAGCATTCAGCTCCCAGGGCAAACACACACACATGCACACACACACACACACGCTCGTCAGGTGGGCGTTTTCATAAGGAAACCAGAGAGGAGCACTCCTGAGTTCNAGAGGGGGGTCTTCTCAGCCTGTGGATTTCCAGGCATTGGGGCCCACAGCATTCAGCTCCCAGGGCAAACACACACACATGCACACACACACACACACGCTCGTCAGGTGGGCGTTTTCATAAGGAAACCAGAGAGGAGCACTCCTGAGTTCATGATCTGTTTTAAGAGCTGACAGGACATAACTTCCAAGTGGAAAGAAGAAAAGAAATGCTCAGAAAACCCCGTGTATGACAGAGCTCCAAAACCTAGCTTGAAGTCTTTTGCTGTTACACCAGGTCTGAGTGCAGGGCCCTGTGGTGTCCTAACTGGAATAAACGAGCTTTATCCTGGCTCCTGTGAAACCCCAGGCCTGCAACATAAACGTGCCCACTCTAGCTGGGTAATTCCTGCCCCATCCAGTGCACTGAGCTTTCCAAGCAGAGGAGCATAAATGTGCCATTGTCAGGAACCCCACAGCAGAAGTGAGGGCAGCTGTCCATTCTACAATGTTCTTTTTCACCTCGTGGCCACCTTTAGACCTTTCAGAAAAGAGATGGGTTCTGAGTTTCAAGCAGGCAATGCTTCAAGCCAAAGCTACAAAGAAATTTCTGTTTCAGCCAAATCTGTCTCTGGAGGTCAACATCACAACACGCACATGTAGAAAGGACCCTGAGGTGGCCAGGGTGGCATTCAACAGGCTCAGGAAGATCCAAGCACGGTCTGACTGCAATGTCCTGTCCCTCAGCCTGAGTCTCCAGGTCAGCCTGGTCTCCTTGACACTTTCAACAACTCTTTTTTCTAGATTTTTGATTGTTAAGGGCAAATTTGGATCTCTCTTTCTCTTTTTTTCCTTCTCCCTGCAATCTCAAATGTGTCAAAAGAGAGAACATTTCTACCATTGTTGTCAGAAACGAGATGCAAATAACTTGCCACCATCAAACACCAGTGTTCTTTTCACCAGAAAGCAGCGCTCCAAGGGCAACAGATCGCTAAGTACCACCGGGTACACAGAAGCCCAAACACCCTATCTCCACCCTAGGAAAGCAGGCCAAGCTGTACTCTGCTTTATAAGGACTGTTGTGCTTCTGATGGAAAAAAAAAAAAACAAAAAACTCCTGGTTGTTAAGTGGCTTTGGGGACATTGAGAACCACAACCCTAGAAAGAATAGAACTCATGTGGTCAAATATTTTCATTCATGTCAGGCTTCAAAACCTGGGTCACAAAAAATTGCAGTAACCACTGAGGCAAAGAGGATGAAACTTTCCCTGACACTGGGCATCATAAAGTGAAAGTCACTCAGTCATGTCTGACTCTTTGCGACCCCATGGACTAGTCCATGGGATTCTCCAGGCCAGAAGACTGGAGTGGGTTGCCATTCCCTTCTCCAGGGGATCTTTCCTATCCAGGGATTGAACCCAATGTCTCCCTCATTGCAAGCAGATTCTTTACCAACTGAGCCATCGGGGAAGGGGTCTCCACTTTGGGGGGCATTGGAAACTTGAGGTGACAGCCCTGGAAGAGGCCAACCGTCCATGAACAGGCAGGAACCAAAGGGGTAGGGATGCTACTGGAAAGCTACCCAGGAGCCAGGCCAGGGGTAGGGGTGGTGGGAGCATGTTAAGGCCTACATAATGACGGGAGGCTCTGCTACCTATGGTCCCAGCCCCACCACTCACTAGCCATGTGGTCCCAGGCAAGTTATAAATGATCCCTGAGCCTCAGTGTCCTCATCTCTCAAGGTGAAATAATAAAAGGTGAATATACGTCATTGGGTTGTTGTGAGGATTGTTGTTGTTTGGTTGCTAAGTCATGTTCAACTCTTTGTGACCCTAAGGACTATAGCCTGCCAGGCTCCTCTGTCCATGGGATTTCCCAGGGAAGAATACTGGAGTGGGTAGCCATTCCCTTCTCCAGGGGAACTTCCCGAGCCAGGGATCAAATCCATGTCTCCTGAATTGGCAGGTAAATTCTTTACCACTGAGCCATTTGAGAAGTCCATTATGAGTATTAAATGATCTAATACACAAAAAAGCATTTAGAACAAGGCTCAGCACATAGAAAGTGCTCAACAGCTATTATTATTGGAGAGTAGTGAACCATATGAGGTAGAACATTTCATGAGTATTAAGATGTGCTGTTCCAATGATCTAATCAGTTGCTGTGAGAATGTGCCTGCCTTTATTGTGCCAAGATCTGGTTCCATCCTGTTCCATCTTGCCCTACCATAGGCTAAATATCCCTTCTTCTTTGGCTAAATATCCCTTCAACTGGTTTTCAGGGGACATGGTTTCCAGTCCTTTTTCTCTTAGGTCACTCTCCTTGGAACAAGTTCAAGTTGCATTTCAAATGCCCATTTCTAAGCCAGTTTGTGCTCAAACCTACATTCCAAGGACAAAATGAATCACCTCCACCACTGACTATCCACTTGCATTCTCAGGTCTGCAGAGCCAGCAAACATGGCCTCCTGAGCTCCCCGCTTGCAGGAGATGCCTGGCCCTCTCATGCCTCTGATAGAGGGATCGAAGTGCTTGGAGTGTCCTCTTTACCCAGCCAGCCTGGAGGGGCTCCCTCAGGGGGGAGGGCAGCAGCCTCCGCTGCCCCTGGCCTTGTGGGGTGTGCCCTGCCTAGGCTGAGCTTGGACCACTCTGCACCACCTGTCTGCTCTGCTCCAGTCTCACAAAAACACCTGTGATGGGCTCCTTCCCCCAGCACCCGTGCCTTACAACTGGGCTCTCTTCAGCCCAGGAGAGGAGAGACCATCCCGGAAGGATATGGCTCTACTGCCTGCAGCATCACTGAAGACAAGGGCATTGTTTTGCTGCCCATGTAGATCCTTAAAACCACAGCTACACTCAAGGCCAGAAATAGAAGGCACGCCCAGCCTGCTCTGGTATCTGTTCTCCTGCCAGGACCGAAAGGGCACGCTTCCACAAGAGACACTCGGCCAGCTGTGCGAGTGACAGCCCCAGAGAAGGGGCTGAGGAGAAGGTACCGCAAAGGGGCCCCAGGCCCCACCACGTGTCCCCCTCCATTCCCAGGCAATTCTGCACACAAGTCCAAACCCAGACCCCCAGCTTCTGAGAAACCCTTGTGGGCAGACAGCAATATTTTCTTTCTCCAGATGATGCCAACTGCCAAGGGGGCCCTCCAATAAAGCACTAGTGTTCTCCCCGGAAACACAGGCTGCAATTGTGCTCTGCTCAAATCTGGCTCTGTTCCCTGATTTCTAAGCCCTGCTGGCTTCCCCCAGCCTCCACCCTGCCCAGTGAAGACACTACAGGTGCACAGGGGCAACCAGCTACACATCAGCATATTTATGTATACTTACTGGTTCAAAAATGAAGACTGTTTTTACAATGGCTAGGCCATCTGAAATTCACCACCTGAAATTCTTTGTTTCTTTTATCCACTCAGATATCTAACCAAAAGAGAAAAATACATATTTTCTTTTTCCCTCTCTTTTTAACAAAAAGGAAACCAATATAAGCCAAAGTGATTTGACTTAGCTCATTAGTAAAACATACAAATGGGGAGCTTCCCTGGTGACTCAGCGGTAAAGAATTCACCCGCTAATGCAGGAGACACAAGTTTAATCCCTGGTCCAGGAAGAGCCCACATACCACAGAGCAACTAAGCCTGTGGGACACAACTATTGAGCCTGTGCTCTAGAACTGGGAAATTGACAACTACTGAGCTCATGCACAGCAACCACTAAAGCTCATGCGCCCTAGATCCCATGCTCCGCAACAAGAGAAGCCACGCCAAGGAGAGGCCCACACACCGCAACGAAGAGTTGCCCCAGATCACCCTAACGAGAGAAAAGCCCATAGAGCAATGTGCCCGTACAACACAGCGAAAAATACATAAATAGATAAAATTATTTTTAAAAACATACAAATATGAGAGTATCTTTTTCTTGGAATGTAATCTTGCACCTTCCTGCAGGTCATGTGACACATCTACCGTGAGGGGTGCCTTGCTCTCCTCAAAAGGTACGAGTACTAACCTTACCTGGATAAACAAAAGAGTTCACTAAAGTGATCATCCCTAAAACAGAGAGTAGACTCCAGTACAAATTTCAGCCTCTGGAATTCTAGAAGGCAGAAAGAGCAACTTGCTAGTAATTTTAAAATCCAGACTCTACCAGGTATTTCCAAAAATTAAGCCAATCATCCCCAAAGCAATTAGTCCACCCCAGTTCCTTTCCTTTTTTTTTCTTTTGCCTGACAGAGTCTTACCTTGGCTTCCCAGGTAGCTCAGCTGGTAAAGAAACCGCCTGCAATGCAGGAGATCCTGGTTCAACTCCTGAGTTGGGAAGTTCCCCTGGAGAAGGGATAGGCTAACCACTCCAGTATTCTTGGGTCTCCCTGGTGGCTCAGACAGTAAAGAATCCACCTGCTATGAGGGAGACCTGGGTTCGATCCCTGGGTTAGGAGAATCCCCTGGAGGAGGGTATGGCAACCCACTCCAGTATTCTTGCCTAGAGAATCCCATGGACAGAGGAGCCTGGTGGGCTACAGTTCATAGGTCACAAACAGTCAGACGTGACTGAGAGACTTAGCACATATAATATCATTACATCAAGCAGTAACATGTTCTTGAATTCAATCATCTAGTAATTTTGATTAAGAGAAACTAAAAGCAGCCCAAACAATTATCCTAGTACCCACTGTTCCAATCCTTAGTCAGAAAGGACTATTTTAAGGCTGGCTGCTGCATCACATAGGTTACAAACTACTATTTACTATTTTTTCATGGATAAAAACACTGACTTTCAAAAGATTTAGGGGAAAAACTAACCCCTTTCTTTCTTAAGAAAATTGGGGTTTTAAAAACTATCTAAGAAAGAAAAAGTCAGTATTGATATATATATACTGCTTGAGCAAAAGGCAAGTGACCTGAACACAGGCCTCAGAGAGTTTTCCTATTGTTCTGCGGGTACTATGGGGGTGAGGTGATCCTGAACCCTCACACTTTGGTGAAATAGAAAATGCTTTTCCTAGCTCTGTCATAAAGGCACTCTCTTTATTAGCAAATTTGTTGATATGGGAAAGCTTGAGCATATCACCTTTGTTCTGGACCAAAATTGTTTTCATCCCCAAATACTAAACTGAGGACTGAGAGGGGTTCTTTAGGCTGAAGCTGTTTCTGATGAAATTCTCATTAGNTGGAAACACAGGCTGCAATTGTGCTCTGCTCAAATCTGGCTCTGTTCCCTGATTTCTAAGCCCTGCTGGCTTCCCCCAGCCTCCACCCTGCCCAGTGAAGACACTACAGGTGCACAGGGGCAACCAGCTACACATCAGCATATTTATGTATACTTACTGGTTCAAAAATGAAGACTGTTTTTACAATGGCTAGGCCATCTGAAATTCACCACCTGAAATTCTTTGTTTCTTTTATCCACTCAGATATCTAACCAAAAGAGAAAAATACATATTTTCTTTTTCCCTCTCTTTTTAACAAAAAGGAAACCAATATAAGCCAAAGTGATTTGACTTAGCTCATTAGTAAAACATACAAATGGGGAGCTTCCCTGGTGACTCAGCGGTAAAGAATTCACCCGCTAATGCAGGAGACACAAGTTTAATCCCTGGTCCAGGAAGAGCCCACATACCACAGAGCAACTAAGCCTGTGGGACACAACTATTGAGCCTGTGCTCTAGAACTGGGAAATTGACAACTACTGAGCTCATGCACAGCAACCACTAAAGCTCATGCGCCCTAGATCCCATGCTCCGCAACAAGAGAAGCCACGCCAAGGAGAGGCCCACACACTGCAACGAAGAGTTGCCCCAGATCACCCTAACGAGAGAAAAGCCCATAGAGCAATGTGCCCGTACAACACAGCGAAAAATACATAAATAGATAAAATTATTTTTAAAAACATACAAATATGAGAGTATCTTTTTCTTGGAATGTAATCTTGCACCTTCCTGCAGGTCATGTGACACATCTACCGTGAGGGGTCCCTTGCTCTCCTCAAAAGGTACGAGTACTAACCTTACCTGGATAAACAAAAGAGTTCACTAAAGTGATCATCCCTAAAACAGAGAGTAGACCCCAGTACAAATTTCAGCCTCTGGAATTCTAGAAGGCAGAAAGAGCAACTTGCTAGTAATTTTAAAATCCAGACTCTACCAGGTATTTCCAAAAATTAAGCCAATCATCCCCAAAGCAATTAGTCCACCCCAGTTCCTTTCCTTTTTTTTTCTTTTGCCTGACAGAGTCTTACCTTGGCTTCCCAGGTAGCTCAGCTGGTAAAGAAACCGCCTGCAATGCAGGAGATCCTGGTTCAACTCCTGAGTTGGGAAGTTCCCCTGGAGAAGGGATAGGCTAACCACTCCAGTATTCTTGGGTTTCCCTGGTGGCTCAGACAGTAAAGAATCCACCTGCTATGAGGGAGACCTGGGTTCGATCCCTGGGTTAGGAGAATCCCCTGGAGGAGGGTATGGCAACCCACTCCAGTATTCTTGCCTAGAGAATCCCATGGACAGAGGAGCCTGGTGGGCTACAGTTCATAGGTCACAAACAGTCAGACGTGACTGAGAGACTTAGCACATATAATATCATTACATCAAGCAGTAACATGTTCTTGAATTCAATCATCTAGTAATTTTGATTAAGAGAAACTAAAAGCAGCCCAAACAATTATCCTAGTACCCACTGTTCCAATCCTTAGTCAGAAAGGACTATTTTAAGGCTGGCTGCTGCATCACATAGGTTACAAACTACTATTTACTATTTTTTCATGGATAAAAACACTGACTTTCAAAAGATTTAGGGGAAAAACTAACCCCTTTCTTTCTTAAGAAAATTGGGGTTTTAAAAACTATCTAAGAAAGAAAAAGTCAGTATTGATATATATATGCTGCTTGAGCAAAAGGCAAGTGACCTGAACACAGGCCTCAGAGAGTTTTCCTATTGTTCTGCGGGTACTATGGGGGTGAGGTGATCCTGAACCCTCACACTTTGGTGAAATAGAAAATGCTTTTCCTAGCTCTGTCATAAAGGCACTCTCTTTATTAGCAAATTTGTTGATATGGGAAAGCTTGAGCATATCACCTTTGTTCTGGACCAAAATTGTTTTCATCCCCAAATACTAAACTGAGGACTGAGAGGGGTTCTTTAGGCTGAAGCTGTTTCTGATGAAATTCTCATTAGCCCAGCTCCTGGGACGCCTTTTTGTCTCCATTCTTTCTTGCACCCTGTCCAATCCCATGTGTGAAGAACTAATCAACATGTCCTGACCTTGGTGAAAAAAACAGGATTTTTACCCTCCGCTCTTGCTACTTTCTCTCACCATAATTCTATGCATCTTTCTTTCCTCTCTCTTGGTGCAAGTTGTGGCCAGTGTTCCTCCATTCACACCAGTCCGGGGCATTTGTCTCCAGTCCAGCGTGCACCTGGTACAGTAACTCCTCTAGGCTAATGCGACAAGGACTAGAGGACAAAACAAGCCACCTGAAGTACAATAAAGCAGATGTGTGGGGGAAGGTGAGGGACACGTTACTGGAATCTTTTCTTTGTTCAGTTCAGTTCCATTCGTTTCAGTCGCTCAGTCATGTCCGACTCTTTGCGACCCCATGAACTGCAGCGTGCCAGGCCTCCCTGTCCATCACCAACTCCCGGAGTTTATCCAAATTCATGTCCACTGAGTCAGTGATGCCATCCAACCATCTCATTCTTTGTCTCATTCTCTATCTTCTCCTTCTGCCTTCAATCTTTCCCAGCATCAGGGTCTTTTCCAATGAGTCAGCTCTTCACATCAGGTGGCCAAAGTATTGGAGTTTCACCTTCAACATCAGCCCTTCCAATGAATACCCAGGACTGAGCTCCTTTAGAATGGACTGGTTGCATTTCCTTGCAGTCCAAGGGACTCTCAAGAGTCTTCTTCAACACCACAGTTCAAAAGCATCAGTTCTTTGGTGCTCAGCCTTCTTTATGTGTCAACTCTCACATCCATACATGACTACTGGAAAACCCAGAGCCTTGACTAGATGGACCTCTGCTGACAAAGTAATGTCTCTGCTTTTTAATATGCTGTCTAGGTTGGTCATAACTTTCCTTCCAAGGAGTAAGCATCTTTTAATTTCATGGCTGCAATCACCATCTGCAGTGATTTTGGAGCCCCCAAAAATAAAGTCTGACACTGTTTTCTTTGTTACTATATCCAAACCCACAAGTTCTCCCCAGTGTCGTCTGTGCGATACACCAGTCCACTTCCAATGCTTCAGATGAAATGGAATCCACCAGATTCAATGCCCTGACTTGTCTCCATGGGATGGGCCACATTCTCTATTCTAATTCCAATGCTGGCCCAAATATTCCTGAAGGTTCATTAACTCTTATTAGACATTCCACAAATCCCAGGCTTTCTGAGTTGGCACAGAGTAGTTGAGAAAGCAGTGACTGCAGAGTCAAGAAGACTTAGATTAGAATCCTGGAGAAGCTGCCCATTAGTTATGGGCAGGTTCCGCTCCCAGAGTTTCTGTTTCCCCATTTGCAAATGAAGCAATATCAGCTAATCCACGAGTATCTGTAAGGATTGCATGCTAGCCTACAAGTGTCAGGTAAATCTGCATTAGCCTTCAAGATTCACTTCCCACCATCACTGGCACAGCCCTAGTTCTTTTTTTTACAACTTTCTAAAGCATAACAGCCAAACTATGGCTTGCCAGTCCTCAACAAGCCAGGCCCCCTCCATGCATTCCAAGTGCTCTGCTACATCATTTACAGGAATGCAACTCTATCTCCTCTCCTCTCCAACTTACACTTCTCAGTGATCAAGAATTACTTCTGCCACTATTCCCAGTGTTAGCATGTCTGTGTTTGAAAACTGAACAGTGTTAAGCAAAAGTACATCATAATACGATAATTGAATTGAATTGAATTCTATCAATGGGAGTCTACCCTTACATCCATGAGTTAAAATTTCACTTCTCATAACTGACATCAGTAATTAAATGAATTCAGAATAAAAGAGCTTTTTAAAATAGCAATGCTATTTATATACTATTTTATTTCCGTAAGACTTCAATTAGTTTCACAGTTAATAAAAATGTTCAAGTACAGAATTCTATTGCTTCCTCCATTCATTTGACACATATTTTTTGGATTCCTTCTGCATGCCAACATTGTGCTAGGTGCTGGGCACTAGATGGTAGACACAACAGACAAGAACTCAGTTCCCTGGAAGAGGAAAGAGATACTTCATCAATAAGAAGGGACACCTTTCTTGCATGTTTAAAATACTTATGAAATTGGAATCTATCTTATATATGCCATGGGCTAGGCCATGGTTGTGAGACTGATCGGTTGTACCCATATTATCATTACTTCAGTTGAGTTAAGTGCACTGCCTGGGCCAAGCTTAATTGCTGGTTAAAATGTTTTCAAAATGACTAAGCTTTGATTTTTCAGGTAAACATGCCATCAAGATGGTGGTAAGGCATAAATTTTATATTTATTATGGGAGAAATGACTGCCATCCCCTAATTTCTTACAAGGTAACAAACAGATGTTTTATGGAGAGATAATTACAATATATGAAGTCATGCTGTACTGATAATGGGGATTGTCCATACTCTAAGCAAAGCAACTGACAGTAGGAGAAATTGCCAAATCCTCAAAATGGATAAAAGAACTCTCAAAGCAATGAGAGGCTACTGTGAACAACTCATGCATGGCCCAGGCAGGACTATGATTAAGGCATTCATGTCACAGTTTAATTTGTAGCTTTCCTTTATCCTTTTTTAGTGGTATATAAAACTATCAAACTATCCATGGCATGTTATATTCAAGGAACCCAAGTCTCCACATTGCTGGCAGATTCTTTACCAGCTGAGCCACAAGGGAAGCCCAAGAATACTGGAGTGGGTAGCCTATCCCTTCTCCAGCAGATCTTCCCAACCCAGGAATCAAACCGGGGTCTCCTGCATTACAGGTAGATTCTTTACCAACTGAGCTATCAGGGAAGCCCTAATGAAATACTACAATAAACTCAAAAGCTTTTGCACAACAAAGGAAGTCATAAACAAAATGAAAAGACAACCCACAGTACAGGAGAACATATTTGCAAACAATGTGACCAACAAGGGATTAATCTCCAAAATTTACAAACAGCTCACGCAGCTTAACATTAAAAAAAAAAAAAAACTCAATTCTTAAAAATGGGCATAAGACCTAAATAGCTATTTCTCTAAAGAAGACATACGGATAGCCAATAGGCATGTGCTTAATATTGCTAATTATTAGAGGCTTAATATTGCTAATTATTAGAGAAATGCAAATCAAAACTACAATGAGATATCATTTCACACCAGTCAGAATGGTCATCATCAAAAAGTCTACAAATAATAAATGCTGGAGAGGGTGTGAAGAAAAAGGAACCCTCCTACACAGTTAGTGGGAATGTAAATTGGTATAGCTGGCATGGACAAAAGTATGAAAGTTCCTTAGAAAACAAAAAATAGAGCTACTGTATNAGCTATTTCTCTAAAGAAGACATACGGATAGCCAATAGGCACATGAAAAGAGGCTTAATATTGCTAATTATTAGAGAAATGCAAATCAAAACTACAATGAGATATCATTTCACACCAGTCAGAATGGTCATCATCAAAAAGTCTACAAATAATAAATGCTGGAGAGGGTGTGAAGAAAAAGGAACCCTCCTACACAGTTAGTGGGAATGTAAATTGGTATAGCTGGCATGGACAAAAGTATGAAAGTTCCTTAGAAAACAAAAAATAGAGCTACTGTATGTTCCGGCAATTCCACTCCTGGGCATATATCTGTAGAAAACCATGGTCTGAAAGGATTCATGCACCCCCCTTTTCCTTGCAGCCCTGTTTCTAAAGCCAAGACATGGAAGCAACCTACATGTCCATCAGCAGAGGAATGGATAAAGAAGATGCGGTACATACACAATAGAATACTACTCAGACATTAAAAAGAACAAAATAATGCCATTTTGAGCAACATGGATATAACCAGAGATTATCTAAGTGAAGTAAGTCAGAAAGACAGATATCATGTGAAAAGCACTTACATTTGAAATCTGAAATATGGCGCAAATGAACGTATCTATAAAACAGAGACAGACCTGTGGACCTAGAGAACAGGTGTGACGTTGCCAAAAGGGGGAGGGAGGCAGGAAAGGGATGAACAGGGAGTTTGGAGCTGGTAGATGCAAACTATTATATATAGGATGGATAAATAACAAAGTCCTACTGTACAGCACAGGGAACTGTATTCAGTATCCTATAAGAAACCGTAATGGAAAAGGATATAAAAAAAGAATGTATATACGTATATACCTGAGTCACTTTGCTGTACAGCAGAGATTGGCACAACATGGTAAATCAACTGTAGTCCAATCAAAAATAAATATTAAAAGCAAACAAAAACAAGTAATCAGAACAAAATTTTTCCAGGTCTTGAAAATATTATAAAACAATAAGCCAGATGCTGCCGTAGGGAATACCAGTACAACTTAATCTGTATAGACAGGCAGGAAAGGCNAAGAGGCTTAATATTGCTAATTATTAGAGAAATGCAAATCAAAACTACAATGAGATATCATTTCACACCAGTCAGAATGGTCATCATCAAAAAGTCTACAAATAATAAATGCTGGAGAGGGTGTGAAGAAAAAGGAACCCTCCTACACAGTTAGTGGGAATGTAAATTGGTATAGCTGGCATGGACAAAAGTATGAAAGTTCCTTAGAAAACAAAAAATAGAGCTACTGTATGTTCCGGCAATTCCACTCCTGGGCATATATCTGTAGAAAACCATGGTCTGAAAGGATTCATGCACCCCCCTTTTCCTTGCAGCCCTGTTTCTAAAGCCAAGACATGGAAGCAACCTACATGTCCATCAGCAGAGGAATGGATAAAGAAGATGCGGTACATACACAATAGAATACTACTCAGACATTAAAAAGAACAAAATAATGCCATTTTGAGCAACATGGATATAACCAGAGATTATCTAAGTGAAGTAAGTCAGAAAGACAGATATCATGTGAAAAGCACTTACATTTGAAATCTGAAATATGGCGCAAATGAACGTATCTATAAAACAGAGACAGACCTGTGGACCTAGAGAACAGGTGTGACGTTGCTGAAAGGGGGAGGGAGGCAGGAAAGGGATGAACAGGGAGTTTGGGGCTGGTAGATGCAAACTATTATATATAGGATGGATAAATAACAAAGTCCTACTGTACAGCACAGGGAACTGTATTCAGTATCCTATAAGAAACCGTAATGGAAAAGGATATAAAAAAAGAATGTATATACGTATATACCTGAGTCACTTTGCTGTACAGCAGAGATTGGCACAACATGGTAAATCAACTGTAGTCCAATCGAAAATAAATATTAAAAGCAAACAAAAACAAGTAATCAGAACAAAATTTTTCCAGGTCTTGAAAATATTATAAAACAATAAGCCAGATGCTGCCATAGGGAATACCAGTACAACTTAATCTGTATAGACAGGCAGGAAAGGCCTCCCTGAGGAGCTGAAGTCCAAGAGAAGCCAGCCTTGCAGAGAGCCAGCAGAATATTCTAAGCAAAGGGAACCAGTAGTGCAAAGATCTTGCAGTGGGAAAGAGGTGGTATGTTCTGGGAGAATTTTATCACTGGATACAAAGCTCTGGCCTGCTCAGAAGCCCATGACAACATCATAAGGCCACAAACCAGCCCAACACATAGCAAGCATTACACAGTGGTCCTCCCTTATCTGTGGTTTCACTTTCCTCAGTTTCAGTTAACTTCGGTCAATCAGCATCTGTAGATATTAAAGGGAAATTCCAGAAACAGTTCACATGTTCTAAAGTGCACATTGTTTTGAGCAGCATGTTGAAAGCTTGCACCCTCCCACCCCCTCCCATCCACAGTATGAAGAGTCCCTTTGTCGAGCACATCCATACTATATATGCTATCTGCCCATTAGTATAGGAAAAAACAGTACATTTGGGATTTGGAACCATCCAGTTTCAGGCATTCCCTGGGGTCTTGGAATGCATCCCTCATGGATAAGGGGTGGGAGACTACTACTAATTTGGAACTTCTATAAATATTTATTATACTTCACCCTGATAAATATGTGGAGTCTAATAGTCTAATTCTTCTGGTAAAGGCAATGCCCATTGGCATCATCACCCACAAAGAAATTCAATAGCAAATAACCATAAGGGGAAAAAATGAAAAACGAGTTCAGGTAAGGCATATCTCACTTCTCTGCCTCTTTAGCTTGAGTGCTTTATTCTCCTATCCACTTTTCTCAGTGTCCTTCACAACCCTACACTTTGCAGAGATGCCATAAATTCCTTCAAACCAGTGGATGGCTTAGTTCAGGAGACTTACAAGAATTTAGAAGCAATAAACCTCAAATTCACCAGAATACTGATAAATAAACTAGTTAATTTCCCATAGCAAATTGGCCTGCTTTATTGGTTTGCTTACTTTCAGATACTTAGACTGATCCTCCAGGATTCCCTTTTAAGAGCTGTTCCTTTTTCAAGAGCTTAGAATCCTTTTCCAGACGGCAGTAACAACCACCATCCCCCTGAGGCACTACAGTTCCTGAAGTAAGTTTCATACACACTATCCTGCATCATCTTCACACACTCTCTATGATGCAGGTACTAAGTTCCATTGGCAGACAAGGAAACTGAAGCTGGGACCAGGACAAGTGACTTTCAGAGCAAAGACGAAAGCCCAACTCAGGGCTCTTTCGCTTCCTTAAGTAGGTCACATGACCTCACGAGGAGCCAAAATAGATGTTAAAGTGGGGTTGCCAGATAAAATATGAGACATCCAATAAATTTAAATTCAGATAATGAACAATTTTTAGTATAAATATGTCCCAAATATTGCATGGTGCATACTTATATTAAAAACTGTTCACTGCTTATCTGAAGTTCATATCTAATTGGGAGTCCTGTGCTTCGATTTGCTAAATCCTACCAGTCAAATGGATGTGGGCACCTTTGGACCAGTCGGTATAGTTACCATTTCTTTCTTTTCCAACCAAACAAGGAATTTGGTTTGCTGGTTTGTTTTGACCATAAGGGGGAAAAGGGCACTGTCTCCATTGCTGCGTGCAAGATTTGTCCAGTTGCGGTGAGTGGGGGCAGCTCTCTATCTGCAGTTCACGGGCTTCTCATTGTGGTGGCCTCTCTCGTTGCAGAGCCCAGGCTCCAGGGCGCACAGGCTCCGCGGTTACGGCTTGAGAGCTCTAGAGCACAGGCTCAGTGGCTGTGGCACTTGGGCTTGGTTGCTCTAAGCATGTGGGATCTTCCCCAACCAGGGACTGAACCCATGACTCCTGCAGTAGCAGGCAGATTCTTAACTACTGAACCACCAAGAAGCCCTAAATAAGGAATCCTTTAACTTAGAGTCCATAAACTCTCTGGAGACCTGTGGATAGAATTCAGGAAAGGTCATGAAAGTGAGTGGGAAAAATGATCTCTTCACTAACCTTTAACAAGAACTTAACATTTCTTTTGATTATCAACATAGGCAACCAAGCAAAACAGATCACATTATGGTTGTTGCAAATATTTCCAAATATAATATATGCTCACAACAACTTCAAAATTACAGTTGTTATTAGATTGGCTGCTGGATCTTATTTAATGCATGATGCAATTTGTATTCCCCAGGAAGCAGAGAAAGAGACAGAATTCAGTGTTCAGAGGTTTATTAGGGAGGGCCTTTGGGATCCACGCTTACTAAGAGAGGAGAAAGAAGCAGAAGCAGGCAGGGGAGCAGTCGGAGACTCAGAAGCTTTGGTTAACAGCACAGTCAGCTCTGGGTGTCAAGTGGGCTGTCAGAATCACCCCCATTAACCAAGGTGGCCCGCGTTTTCCTCTCACCTCTCACCTCTGCCATTGCTGGCTATGTGGGTGACCTTGGGTGAGGCTCTCCTCTGCAACTAAAGCAGACCCTCAAGGACCAGTAGCTGAAGGCCACTTGCTGACCCCACTGCCAGCGTCCAGGGCAGCACGCCCTTCCTAGAGGAGCATCTGGACGGTGCACTGTCATGACCACCTGGATAAAGGACCTCTATATGTATCATGGTATTTTATGTCCTACATTTGAAATCCGTTCCCAGGCTTCTTCAGGCTGCCAAAGGGATTCACAGAACAAAATGGTTAAGAACCTCTTAGCTGTTATTTCTCCAAACTCCTTCTCCTCCCCCTTCTCTAGCCCATCACAGCACCACAGTTATCACAGTCACATATTCCCAAAACACTCCTCTTCAGTCCAATACCTCAAACCCATCGAGCCTGGAAGAGGCCAGAGAAGGTCATTTTCTTCTCCATCACTGTCTCCAGTTTTTTCTCTTACTTTCAGGCCTCTATGTGTGTTTCCACCTTTTCCTCTCTTCCACCTATACCCACCCCTTCCCCACCCCATTCTCTCCTTGTGCTTAACCTGGGTGCAGACCTGTTGTGTGCCCTCCACTGAGCACTTCTCGTGCTGCTGGCCTGCTGCCTTCCCTGCCTTCTCCACTGACCATCAGCCCCAGAGGACAGGACCATGACCGCGACAGGACAGCTCACCTCTGCTGCCCCAACGGTGCCAAGCACAGTGTAGGCATGTCATGTGTCTTTATGGGAAGAGGAAGAGGGAAGGAAGGACCATGTCCTGCTGTGTCAGTCTCAATCATATCTCACCATAAAACAGGGGACCCCAACCCCTAGGCCATGGACCGGCACCAGTCCTCAGCCTGTTAGGAATCAGGGTGCACAGGAGGAGACGGGCTGTGGGCAAGCAAGTGAAGGTCCATCTGCCACTCCCTAGAGCTCGTGTTATCATCCGAACCATCCTCCCCACCACTCCATCCATTGAAAAACTGTCTCCCATGAAACCGGTCCCTGGTGCCAAAAAGGCTGGAGCTGATGCCTTAAAGGATTCTGGCTGTACCACCCTCTTTTCAGTTTGTGCACTGGCTTTTCCTCCCCGAGCATTAGCCCAGAGCTATATGTTCACTGTTTTCACAGATGCACAGTTTGCACTGGGCCATCCACCCCATGTACTCTTCTTACTGGCATGTCTTATGTAAAGGGACCCAGCCTCTGTGGTTGTGATTGCAACTAACAGTGCAATGCCCAAAAAAGTGTAGGGAAGAAAAAGGAACTAATTTCCAGCTAATTCACCAATTCGGTCATCATCCCCAAACAGACTGACTGTGCTATATTCCAAGGAATGGCATCGCCTCAGACCGTGGGGCACCACACCTTGAAAGCTGGCTCCTCAGGCTTCTGCTGGAATCCAACAGGCCTCTTCCCCCACAGACTGGTCACCGGGACATCACACGGTCTCTGAGCCTCCACTCCTCCACTTGCTCGAGCTAGGTGCTCACGCTGCCTGTGCAAGGCTCTGGAGGGCCGAATGAAACTATCTTCCCGAGCGCCTGGCTCTCAGCAGCCTTTATCCAATGGGTGCGTCATCATCTCTTTCTTCCAACCCAGCCCCATTCACCAGACAGCACAGACCACGGTATGTCTCCTGTCCGTGAGAGAGCAACCGAGTTTTGGAAGACGTCGAAGGATTGGTCTCCGGAACGACCGTAGAGATCAAAAGCAGGGTCGGTTCATTGGGTGGTCGTTTCGTCGTGTTTGTTCACGGGTATCTCACACTCATGGTTCGGTTCGACACTGTCTATACACCCCTCGTCTCGGTCTCGGAGAGAGACTTGGTGTCTACAGGGGGTGGGGTGGAATGGACGCCGGGTCCGTCGGAAAAGGTATTCCCTCTCTTGTCGAAAGAATTCTTTTTAGAAGAGAAAGGTTCGACGTAAGAGTGTCTCTTACTATTTACGGGGTGTGTAAGAGGACCTAGAGTGACAGGGTTGAACATGTTTTTGAGGATGATCGAATAAATTAGATGTTCATATGGTGGGACTTGTGCGGACTAGAACCGACTAGAGCCGTCGATTCGTCCCAGCCCGTGCCAATCATGAACCTACCCTCTGACGGACCCTTATGGTCCACGACGTCCGAAAACCCGAAGGGAGTATTGAGTCAGCCATTTCTTAGACAGACGTTACGTCGCCTGTGTCTAAGCTAAGGACCCAGCCCTTCTAGGAGACCTCTTCCTTTACCGTTGGGTGAGGTCACAAGGACGGACCTCTTAAGGTACCTGTCTCCTCGGATCGTTCGATGTCAGGTACCCTAGCGTTCTCAGCCTGTACTGAATCGGTGATTTAGTGGTGATATGTTTATTATCTTTTGACTTGGGAGGTATACGGTCCGTTACACGATTTCTGAAATGTTTCAATAATAAATTACATTTCGTGATAACGTTACCCTAAGGGACCACCGAGTCTTCATTCTCTAGGTGGACGGTCACGTCCTCTACACCCAAGTTGGAGACCCAACCCTTCTAAGGGACCTCTTTCTTTACCTTTGTGTGAGGTTATAAGAGCAGACTCTTTAGGGTGTCTATCTCCTCGCACCGCCTGATGTTGAGCACCCCAGTGTTTAGAGTCAAGCACAGCTTCGCAACTAAACAACAGCTATTGTAAGGCCGTGAGCACTGTGTCCATCTTATTTACTGGTTTATTCCTGGTATCTAACCTAGCACATAATTAATTAAGGAAGGAAGGAGGGAAGGAGAGAGGGAGGGAGAAAAAGGATGTATGTGTGTACGTGTGTGTGAGGGAATGGATCATGAATGAAGGGAGATGATACTAATAAAATGCCTGGTACATTGTTGGCACTCAAGAAATAATAGCTTTCTCCCTGGTCCACTGTCTTCATACTTGATCCAGCCTCAGCAGGACATCTAGACACATCCTACCAAATCGAGGCTCCTGTACACTTTGTCACTCTCACTTACTTCATGGATGAGGGAGCTGAGGTTCTAAGGAGGCGGCTCAGACGCGGCGAAGGGCACAAGGCCGCAAGTCCCAGGCCTGGGACTATGTCTCCCTCACTAGAAACCTCAGTGTCTTCAGAAATGACTATTGCAAGCGCACCTGTAGGACAAATGGGTTTCCTCATGTATGCCCTTTAGTCTAGTTCCTGATGACCTGCACCAGGCTGGTCCTAGGGCCCGCAGGCAGCTGTCCTGAAACGCACACTGCCGATGACGTTGCTGACGAGTCAGTGAGGACGACACCACTTCCTCTGGCTGTCACCTAGTGGGCACACTCTAGCACACGAAGTGCTGGCACACAGCGTCTCACTGCAGCATCTCAATAACCCTGCCTGGCAGGCGTCGTTACTGTGCGTCTTTTAGAGATGAGGCCACTGGGGCTCAGTTAAGAGACTCCCCAGAGTCACTCAACTAGTGCCTGGAAGAATCAAAACTAGAATCCAAGACTCCTGACTCCCTCTCCTGGGTTTTTTCCTCTGCACTACAGAAAAAGATACAAAAGATGAATTAGATAACCATCCACATTCATATGTAAGTCTACCATGTTTCCAGCTGAGATTTTCTAGGAGAAGACTCTTGAGAGTCCCTTGGACTGCAAGGAGATCCAACCAGTCCATCCTAAAGGAGATCAGTCCTGAGTGTTCATTGGAAGGACTGATGCTAAAGCTGAAGCTCCAATACTTCAGCCAACAGATGCAAAGAGCTGACTCATCAGAAAAGACCCTGATGCTGGAAAAGACTGAAGGCAGGAGAATGGGACGTCAGAGGATGTGATGTTTGGATGGCATCACCAACTCAATGGACCTGAGTTTCAGCAAACTCTGGGAGATGGTGAAGGACAAGGAAGCCTGGTGTGCTGCAGTTGGTGGGGTTGCAAAGAGTCAGACACAACTGAGTAACTAAACAACCACCGCCACCACAATGGGGCTCACTCAGCAAACATTCTCCAGACCTCAGGGCTAAAGTTCCTCCACCCCCGTTAAACTAGGCAAAACAAAATCCACTAACCCAGAAAAGGCCATCAGAGAAAGCTACTTAGCAAACGAGACACAGAGAAGCACACAGAAACAAAAACTCATCTTGTCCAAACTGATGAACATTCCATCCCAAAGGACCCTCCACACTTCTCGGGCCTCCTGCCCCTGAAGAAATCCAGTGTTCACAGCCCAGAGCCCCAGATTCCACCCAGCACCAGCAGGAGTCAAGTACATCTACTGGAAGCTTGGCAGATTCAGGCTTCTCTGCACCTCCACATCCCTTTCTGACAAGGAGCCATTTTGAAAGACGACACTTCTTTGATGTGAATTTTCCACCTGCCCCATTAAGGAGGCTTCCCTCAGAAAACAACTTTAGATCAACCCTGTTCCAGACACTTATTCCCAAGGACAAACTAGAACAAACTCTGCACCAGCTCAAACCTTTCAGAGCTCTTTGATGATCAGAATCGAGGGAAAATATTAGAACGAATGTGATTGATCCAAATATGCTCAACAGCCTTCAAAGCAAACCGTTCTTCTCTATTCTGGGAAGCACAGCTCAAGCAAAGCTGGCCCCTTTGGCCCTAATTCCCATTAGCCAAGCCAACTCCTTAAAAAACAAACAGACCTGAGAACAATGGGAGGAAGTCGAAGGTAAGAGGAGGAAAAGGGAAGAGGAAATAGGTACATGAAAGAAGGGGCAGGAGGATTGGAAAACAGACGGCAACTAGCATGTGGCTCGTTTATTACAAAAGGGAATGAGGGCTCAAATCCCACAGCCCCCTCAAAGAAGCGGCCTGAGTCCATGCCTCTGCAGCCAAGAAGTCTGAGGATGCTGGAGGCAGCCAGTATCTGTGTCCTGTCTCCACTCACAAATGGCCAAGCACTGGCCTCACCATGTGCAACCGCCTCTCTCTCAGGTGTGGAAAGAGGGGTGTTGCCACTTCCAAACCTCAGAGCCATTTGCTCTCAGATAAACAAACATCTCCTCTGCCTCTGCCAGCTTCGCCCAGCCGGAAAGTCGTAATGCCAAATTAGTAGCATTTCAATCACATCTGTGACAAGTTGGCGACAGGCTGGGGTATGATGAGTGGAGCAATCAGCTGTTGTTACAGGAACGAGGCATGTGGACAGAATAATAACAGAGTGGTATAGTAATAATCATCATTGTAACGGTCCCCATTTACATAACGTTTTTAATTGCCAGGATAAGCAAATACGCAAGAGCACCCGTTTGCTGTCAGACCCGAGACAGAAGGCCTGCACTTCTGCTTTTTAGTGCTGTGGCCTGGAGCTACTTTCTTGACCTTTCTGAGCCTTGGTTTTCCATCTTTAAAAGGATAGTGATCTCTGTTTCATAAGGCTGTTTGGAGGTTTGAATGAAATAATGTCTGTAAAGCATTTATACAACATTGCAAGTATCCTAGTTGTAGTAATGTTGGTATTACAAGTAGTATTTTTATGATTTCAACTAGTCTTAAGGGCTGTTTCATTTTGCCCTTAACCTCACATAGGAGAGAAAGTTTTAACACAATTTGGCTGAAAGTAAAATAGAGACCCAGAAAGGTTAAATGTCTCTCTCCTTGTAAAGATGAGTAGTTAATGAGGAAGAAAGGACTCTGTGTTACTTTCCTTTTGTGTTTGCAACGAATTGCTACAAATTTAATGGCTTAAGATTTGCTGTTGTTGCCACTAAATCATGTCTGATTCTTTTGTGACCCCATGGACTATAGCCTGCCAGACTCTGTCCATGGGATTTCCCAGGCAAGCATACTGGAGCAGGTTGCCATTTCCTTTTTCAGGGGATCTTCCCAACCCAGAGATTGAATCCATGTCTCCTGCATTGACAGGCAAATTCTTTACCATCTGAGCCACCAGGGATGCCCTAAAATATTTAGCATAAGTTATTGACAGCTAGACAAATTGAAAGTCCTAAAATGATGGTATCAGTGGGGCTGTGTCGCTTCTAAATGCTCTGAAGAGAGAATCCATTCCCTTGTCTTTTTCAGTTTCTAGAGGCTGCCTGCATTCCTTGGTTCACGGCCTCTTCCAATATGTTCAAAGCCAGCAGCCTAAGAAACTACGTGGCTACCTTGGGCCCATCTAGATAATCCAGGGTCACTTCCTCATCTCAAGATCCTTAACTTAATCACATCAGCAAAGCCCCTTTTGCCATATAAGTTAACATACTCAGGTTCTGAAGATCAGGATGTGGACAACTCTGGGGAAGGGTCATTAGTCAGCCTACCACAGACCGAATCCTATTCTGCAAAACATAACTATCAGGATTTGGTCGGGGTTTTGTTTATTTCTATTTTTGTTTTGCTTAAAACTATTTAGCAAATATTCTGTGCAGGGCACATTTATAATTTATAACCTGTTCCTCTCTAGGCATAAGCACATCAGAATCAAGCTTCATTAGTGTGAAATAGAAGAGGTCTGTACATACATAACCTAAAACATCACTGAAATCCAAACTTTAAATGTGAAAAGAACTTTAAGAGACCAATAGCCAAAACTCATGTTTTGTACTGGGGCAAACTCAGACCCAGAGAGGTAATATGATGTCCCCAGTGTCAAAGAGTGAATTTATGAGATATTTTGAGACCCTGAATTAGAACTGGAAGAATAAAAGTAAACTGAGAGACATCTTGGAGACAAATATCAACTGGCTAGAAATGAAGTTAAAGAGGTGTAGAAATCAGGGGTGCCTGAAGTCCATAGCATGGGAGTGTCATGAGCTCAGGATATATAGCAGAGGAAACATGTTTTCTAGGGAAAATAATGTATTTAATGTGTTCTGGAACTTGGACCTCTTTTTGTAGAACTGGCTAAGCATCACTGTGAAATTTCCAGTACTCTTTCTTATCATGTACTCTCACAGCTATGGGCATGAAACTGTAATCTTCATCTGATAATCACTGATCGGTGCCTTTTTTTTTTTTTTTAAGTGATATACTTTAGTTTTTAGAGCACTTTTAGGTTACAACAAAATTGAGCAGAAAGTACAGAGTTCTAACATATCTCCTTCTCCCACAACCAACCTCCCCCACGGTCAACAGCCTGCACCTGAACAGCACACTCCTTACATCTGGTGAACCCACATGACATACCGTCACCCAGAGCCCAGGGCCATAGTTTACATTAAGGGTCACTCTCCGTGTGTTACGTCCTCTGAGTTTTGCCAAAAGGTTAATGACATGTATCTACCATTGTTGTATCGTACAGAGCAGTTTCACTGCCCTAGAAATCCTCTTTGCACCTCCTGTTCACCCCTCCCTCCCCCTGTCCCCAGCCCTGGTTACCAATTATGTTTTTACTGTGTCTATAGATTTACAGGCAGTGCTTTTTCTTTCCTTCTGACACTGAGTTAGGCCTCTGGCTGCTTTTAAGATTTTTCTCTTAATCCCTGATTCTAAGCAATTCGATTATGCTATGCCTCAGCACAATTTTGTGGGTTTGGTTTTTTCTGTTTGGTTTTGTTTCTTAACATCTATGTGCTTAAAGTTGTCATCACATTTGGGCATTTTTCTGCCATTATTTCTTCAAGCATTTTTTTCTGTCCCCTCTTTCTTCCTTGGAATCTCCAGTTCCATGAATGTGAGACCATCTTAAACTGTTCACAGCTCCCTACTGTGCTGTTCACTTAATTTCAGTCTTGTTTTCTCTGTGTTTCACTTTGGATAGCTTCTACAGCTAGGCCTTCAAGTCCACTGACCTTCCCTTCTGCAGTGTCTATTCTGTTATTAATCCCACCCAGTGTATTGTTTGTCTCAGACATTATTTTCAATCTCTAGAAGTTCAATCTGTATTTTTAAAAATCTGCCACACTTCTTACCATGCTTACATGTCTTCCACCTTCTTGAATATATAAAACATAGTTACAACAACTGTTTTAATGTTGGGGTTTTCTCATTATAAGTTGTGTTTTCCTACTTCTTTGCATGCCTGGTGCTTTTAGGTTAGAGAAGACAGTATGAGTTTGACCTTGTCAGTGCTAGATATTCTTGTATTAAATATTCTCTAGCTTTGTTCTGGGATGCAGTTAAACTACTTTACAGCAATCTTTTTGAGGAGTGCTTTAAAACTTTATTGGATAGGACCAGAGGAACCTTTAGGGCATATTTACCTTACTCTGGAAGTGATAGCCTTTTACTTTTTTTTTTTTAATCTGTTTATTTATCTGGTCGCGTTGAGTCACGTCTTAGTTGCAGCATGCAGGATCTTTATTGCCTCATGTGGGATCTTTCACTGTGGCACAGGCTTAGCTGTGAGCTTGGGATTCTAATTCCCCACCCAGGGATCAAACCCATGTCCCCTGCATTGAAAGGTGGATTCTCAACCACTGAGCCACCAGGGGAATCCCAGGAAGTGATAACTGGGAAATGAATAATTTAGTCAATGCCTTATGTTTCCATGTTTTTCTCACTTCTGCTGGTGAACACAACTCCTCCCAGCCTCGGTGTGTCTTATGTTTCCATGTTTCTTTCACTTCTGCTGGTGAACGCAACTCCCCCCAGCCTCGGTGTGTGCCAGGAGACTGTTCCCCTTGATCCTTTCTGCTCATTCTTTTCCAGCCTCACATAGATTCCTCACATGCCTGTGCTAATCCCTGCCAGCTGAAGACTGAAGGGAGGCCCTCTGCAGCCCTCTAGAGCTCTCCCCTCCTAGCACTCTTCTCCATAAACTCAAATTGCCTCAGAATTCTCTCCCCCTCCAGTGGGAGGGGCCTGTGAGACGAAAGCTCTCTTTATCTTACAAAATGGTCGAGCTCTCTGCATTCATCTCCCCTCTCTGTCATATGCTTACAACCAAGTATTTGAAAACTGCTTAATTATACTTTGCCCAGTTGTTATAAGGTGAGAAAATCAACCTGAATTCTCTCTTTTTTTTTTTTAATGCACACCATACATATATTAATGCTGGGTTTCCATGGTGGCTCAGACAATAAAGAATCCAGGGAGACCCAGGTTTGATCCCTGGGTTGGGAAGCTCCCCTGAAGAAGGGAATGGCAACCCACTCCAGCATTCTTGCCTGGAGAATTTCATGGAGAGAGGAATCTGGCAGGCTACCATCCATGGGGTTGCAAAGAGTTAGACACAACTGAGTGGCTTTCACTTCACACATGTTAATAATCAAGACAATTCAGCTGTTTTTCTCAAGTATGTTTCAGAGTTAGCATATAACCCATATGTGACAATATTGCTATGTTTTTAGTCATTTTATATTTAAGAGTCTGAAATATGTTACAGGCATAAAATATTAATGTTTGTGAATGTCAGCCAGTTTTTAATTTATATTCCTTCAGAAACACGATATCCTTGTCAAACATACTAATCCATATCACTGAAAACAACCAAAGATGATAATTCACAAACAGTCTCACCTCCACATAAAAGTACAAATTGCCCTGAAAACCTGCAGGTCAAGTTCTCAGCTTTTGAAAACAAGCAAGAATGTTCCAGAACAGTCACCGTAGCCATGCATTTGAGTTTTGTACTTACACATTGTTTTGTATATTTATACATATTGATAGCTTTAGATTTGAGACCTGAATTCTTATTCCATCTTTGCTGACAGCAAAAGTTCTTTGGTATATACTTATGAATACTAGAATTAGGGCTGGCTCTCTTAAAACCATTCAACCAATCTCAACCCTGTATTAAGATTCTTAACAAGACTGCTGATGTTATTAACAATTACAAAATACCATGTCCCACACTATCCATTACCACACTAAAGTCTCTCTTCAGCACCATATTTAAGTAGAATTGTTCACTACCTCACCTCATCCTCTTAAAAAAGGAAAGTTCCCTGATGTTTTAATAAAGCAAATTTCCCTGATGTTTTAATAAAGACCTAACATTTCTTTGGCACAAGCCCCAGGCCTCTTGCCTCTCGCTCCCTGAGAGTTGTACCCCTCTCTACATTACATGACATAGCACACTCAGCTGAACAATATTCCATCAAACTTGTATTGTCATAACATTCCACATCCTCACCCAGAAGGGCCTATAGCCCTCAGCCTCTCATATGACAAAATCAAATCCAAGATTCTACCCTAAAAATATCTTTCTTTTCTGAAGCAAACCCCTTTGGAAGTCTCACAAAATTTTAAGAGAGAATTTGCAGACTGTAAGTTTCAGTTTGAGAACTGCAGCCTTAGAGAATAGCAGGGATGTTTGAAGCCCTGCCCACAGTTCCAGGAAACATCCTTTGTGTGTGAGCTCCTTTCCCACACAGATGTGAGAATGAGGCTATGACCCTGGAAACGGAACACAGGAAGACAGAAACCCTGCTGAACATAGTCTCACACTGACATTAGATACAAAAACACCCATAGGCTGGATTTGCTGTCACAGTCCAAGAAAATAGTAACATGTAAGCATTTCAAAGTGGTTTCATTGACATTCTCACCTGATCCTGAAAAAAGTCTGTAAGCAAGACAGGCTGGCAGAACAGTTCCCAGCAAAAGATGAGGAAAGTGAGGCTCTATGGTGTGAATGAGGTCAGACAGCTACTTGGCGACAGAGTAAGACCCTGAACTTCTAGGGTCTTCTATCTCTAGGTCAAGAACTCTTCCCATCATGCTCTGCTTCCTCTCTCCCTGTATTAGAAAGCAAGCTCCAGATTTCATGTGGATCCTAGACCAGGGTTTCCCCACTGCAGCTCCACTGACATTCGGGGCTGGAGAATTCTTTCCAGATGTGAGGATGGAGGGTACTATCCTGTGCGCCAGCACCGCTGGCCCCCACTCACCGGATACCAGCAGCACCCCCACTCCTACTCTTGACAACCAGCAACATCTCGAAATGCTGCCATATCATCTAGCGTCCCCATCAGGGGAGAGGGGAAAGCGGGACTAAAGTAGTACCCCTCAGTGGAAAAGCATCGTCTTAAATGATGCCTAAGAGTGCTGTGCCCCTGACTGAGGGGGTGTCGGGGACAAAGTTTGTTCTGTAAAAGGAGAGACAGAAAGGCCAAAGAGGAACTTGTGCTTGTCCAACAAGTCTGGGACCTGGAACCCAGCAGTGAGGTACCAAGAATTGTTCAGCATCTGGGAGATAGCTAAAAGGTTCTCTTCTTGGCCATACCCTGAAGTTAAGCTCTTGTGTTCTCATTCCCCACCCCTTGAGGCTCAGCTAACTCTGAGTGGCCCAAACTACTTTCCAAGGAGACATTTCCAGGAGGCAACACAGAATTAGTTAACCTGACCAGAGGCAGTATGACACAATATTATAGTTATGATGCAGGCTCTGTTCAGGCAACACCATGGACGAACAACACATATTATTAAGCGAGTGAAGTTAGGCATAAAAAAAGCACATGCTGTATGAACCCACTTACATGAAGTACAAGAACAGGCAACACTAATCTCTGGCGACAGAAGTCAGAAGAGTGACTAAGTCTGCAGTGGTAGTACCTGGAGACAGATTTCGGAGGACCATCTGGAAGTGGAAATGTTCTGTCTTGCTCTAGGTGGTGGCTACAAGATTATAAACAGAGGTAGAAACTCTGGTCTACATTTAAAATTTGTGCACCCTACTGTGCATGAATTATACTGCAGATAAATAGATAAGCTTTATCACCTCCATAAAGAATGTCCACTCTGGAGCCAGACTGCCCGGGTTTGAAGAGGACTCTTCTACCTCAGAGGGGTTGTGAGGGGTCAGTAAACTGTGTGGGGTACAAGAAGTACACAGTGAGCATCAGCATTGTTATAATTCAAGGGACCACACTTCTAACCAGCAGGTAAAGCTAAGGATTAGGAGAGGTGCTTCTGCATGGAACTAACTCCACTCAATGTTATGTGGCAGCCTGGATGGGAGGGGAGTTTGGAGGAGAGTGGTTGCACATATACATGTGTCTGAGTCCCTTTGCTGTTCACTTGAAAAAATCATAACAATGTTAATTGGCTATACTCAAATACAAAATAAAAAAAATTTTTTAATAAACTGAAAAAAAAAAAAAGGAGAGGTGCTTCTAGGCCCCTCTGTTGTCCCCTCCTTCCACCCTGTCACTGCACTGAACACAGAGTGGGCCATATGGTTGAGGCATGACAACTCAATTAATCCCTTTTCTTTGTAGGTACCCCCACCCCGGTCATCAAGACAGACAGACACATCTGCCAGGATTCTGTCTTGTTTAGCTCCTCCCGAATTCTCTCAGGAGGCGTAATTAGGCTCTGCCCCTGTCTACAGAGATCTTCATCGATAGACTGAATATTTACAGAACACAGCATTTCTGATCAAATAGTTCATTCTGCCGGAGACGAGGGTATTGTACTGTGTCCCTTTATGAGTTATTCTTGGGAGAAGCAGCCCTGGCTCTTATCATCCATTTCTTTGCGTTTTAAGGACTTGCATTAGAAGAACTGCTATGAAACAGATGAAATGAGGAGCAGATGGGATCGTTCTGTACCTTTCCCCCAGCTGCTTCTTGGTAGATTTACCCCAATATCCTTGTCACTATGTGCTCTTGCTGTCTTTTATTCTTCTCTTTGAAAAGTGGTTCAGTCCATAGGAAATAAACACAAGACTATGTAGAAAGAGCATTAAATGGTGTGTCAGGAAACTTGGATGCTGGATCCATTATCCAGATGTCTGAGTGATTTATATGTGTTTTAACCTTTCTGCACCACAGTTTTTGTTTTGTTTTAATCTGTTAGGTGAGTGATTGTGGTTTATGAACATATGTTAGCCATGGAAGTCCTTCTAAAAACAAGACTTCCAAAAAAAAACACAAAACCTGAAAGCAGCATTGTTTGGGTTAAAACAGAGGTGGACATCAGGAACCTACCCTTTCAAATTCTGCATCCCCTTCCCACCCGAGCACAGCAGCCCCCAAACTACCTCCACAGGGCCCTTGGGCTTAGGATCCTAGGAACACAATTTAAAAACCAGTACATTTGGTCTTTTTTTTTTTAAGTCATTTCTCAGCCAGATAAAATACTGGGTTTTCTAAAGGGTCCTCCTTTCTATTTATTCCACAGTTTTAATTCACAGACCCTCTGGACTTTAAGAAAACACATAAGTAAAATCCTATGTGACATATCTGCATGGAAAAAGCTGCAAGGAAATACACCAAAAGATTAAGGACAGTGGTCATCTCTAAGTGATGAGAATATCATAGCAATGATTGCAAGAGATGTTGTGTGGTTCTCACGTTCTAGCATCACAACCCATAACCAGCGTCTGAGAAGATCATCATACCTTTCTGTGGGGCTGTGCCCCACAGGCCTGCAGGTCCTGGAACAATACCTACACTGTGTAAGCCCACAACAGACAAGACAAGGCAGCACTGTTTGCTCCTCAGGAGAGAAGGAGGCTGGGCTTCCCTGGTGACTCAGCAGTAAACAATCCTCCTGCCAAGCAGGAGAACGTGGGTTCAATCCCTGGGTCAGGAAGATTCCCTGGAGAAGGAAATAGCAACCCACTCCAGTACTCTTGCCTGGAAAATCCCATGGATAGAGGAGCTTGGCGGGCTACAGTCCATGGAGTCGCAAAAGAGACAGACAGGACTTAGCAACTCAACAGCCACAAGAAGAGGAGGTTACCATCTGTAGGGGAGTTGACTTCAGGTTGGCTCATCAGTTACCAGGGATACCAGGACTTGGCCATGTCCCTCATAACCCCTCAGGTTAACAACCATCACAAGGCAGGTATTTCCCTTGACTTCACTAGAGTAGCTTGTTGTCACTCACTCTTGTCCAACTCTTTTGCATCCCCATGGACTATGCTGCTGCTAAGTCGCTTCAGTCATGTCTGACTCTGCGCGACCCCATAGACGGCAGCCCACAAGGCTCCTCCATCCCTGGGATTCTCCAGGCAAGAACATTGGAATGGGTTGCCNCCAACTCTTTTGCATCCCCATGGACTATGCTGCTGCTAAGTCGCTTCAGTCATGTCTGACTCTGCGCGACCCCATAGACGGCAGCCCACAAGGCTCCTCCATCCCTGGGATTCTCCAGGCAAGAACATTGGAATGGGTTGCCATTGCCTTCTCCAGCCCATCAGATTCCTCTCTCCATGGGATTCTCCAGGCAAGAATACTGCAGTAGGTTGCCATTTCCTTCTCCAAGGGATCTTCCTGACCCAGGAATCGAACCTGGGTCTCCTGCAGTGCAGGCAGATTCTTTACTGCTGAGCCATCAGGGAAGCCAGAGCAGCTTCCAGACACAGATGAGTGTGCGTGCGGCTCTACAGGATACAGGCACAACGGAAAACACTTCTCAGACGGGATTTCCTCCAGTGTGTCCCATGAGATATCAATCCCAGAAATGTTTGGCCACAAAGAGGTATGGGGGCAGGGGGCAGGGGACAGGGGCGACTTACCCCTACTCCAAAGCACAGCTGATGCTTCAACAATGCCGATCTGCATTAAATAGGCTTGAACTGTGCCCGTCCACTTACATGTGAATTTTTTCCCATTAATATAGTACCTGTACTTATTTTACAGATCTTTAAATTAACTAAGTATGGGGGAAAGTTTGTATTCAATTAGAGATCACAATATGGACTCAAAAGGTCTAGGATTTGAGTCCTGATTCTATCTAAACTGCTTCAGCTTCCTGCCCCTGGGTGAGTCATTTATCTCCCCCTTTGTTTTTGAGGTAGAGATAGCAGGACAGAGTTTCCACTGCACAGGGTGTTGGCACCCCAATCCCCCACACTGTTCAAAGGTCAACAGTTTGAGAATCACAGCACACCATTCATCCCTTCTGGAGGTTAAATGCACAGGAAGTAGCATCTTAACGTCTCTGGCCAGCAGGAAGCCTGATTCATGTTGCTCAGTACCACATCTCCAACTTCATTTGGCTACAGAACTCTTTCCCCCACAGCCCCTGTTAACATCTCAACAAATTTCTGTATGAGAACAGGCTTCACAGAGGCAGTTTTTAAAAACTGAATTGTGAGGCTTGAAATAAATGAGGAATGGCAAAAGAGAAGAGGAGAGAGAAAGGGATGATTTGGGATCTGGAGGACTTCGAGTTGAAGACAGAACAAAGGACTATTTATGATTTCAAAGAATGTCTGGAACTTTCTTACCTACTAGCGTCTTTTTTCCCAGCTCATTCCTAGAGAGTAGACAGAGGGGAGGATGACGTGTTAGTAGCTGAACAGCTCTTAACCACCAGAAGGGCACTACTCGTATTAGAAGGGACACAGTGTAGAGTCGCTGCCTTTACCTGTCCCTCTCTCCCACTGTTGGCTGACTGTGACACATTCTCATTCCTTCCAAGGTGAGGGTTGAAGTGTAAGAAGGGGAGAGAGAACTCCCAGCAGAGGGAACAGGAGAGTGAAGTCATGGAGGCAGGAGCTGGCAGGGTTGCTGGGGGCTCCTGAGCAGCAAAAGCTGGTTGGAGGTAGGAGGTGGAGAGTCAAGTTCAGTCCTTGACAACTTGAGCAGGTTATATAAGAAGTCTAGGCATTGATGGTGATGACAATGGTGATGATGATGACAAAGATGACTGTGAACTCTACCTCCCTCCTCTCCCAGTTGTGGGAGTCATGGGGGAAAGCAGAAGACAATCCTCAGAAAAGAGAGCTGTTGGGTCTTCTCTGGAGAACACCTGGGGGTAGGCAGAGCTGAAACAAGCTTCCCCATCCATCCCTGTCGCTTTCGCCACACCCCCCAGTTGTCCTGCAGAAGATAGACAGGCCGGGCCTTTCCTGCATCACCACTCCCAGGACCCCACTAGTGCACATCCAAGATGTCTCCCTACCCTCCTTCCTCCTCAGGACCTGCCTAAGCCTAGCCCTACAGGCCTGATGGCAGCCCCTTATGGGGGTGATCCCACCCTCCTTCTGGCAGGTAATGGTCTTGAGTGGTCACCACCTCAGCGTCCTCCACTCCTCGGCTCCCCAAAAAGCTTGGGATGAGCCATCTTCCTGCAGATGCAGAGAATCAGTAACACTACATACAAAACAAAGGTCATACTGAAAACAGAATAGCAAGATACCCTCCTCTGAAAATGCATTGTCTCCAGGGTAGATGTGGAATTCTAGTAACACATTCCCTGGGACGTTTTCAAATCCAGACACACTGGAGCCTTGTTTCAGCCTTGAGCTGGGCAAAGGCCCCAAGCTCACCTCCAGCCTCCAGCAGGCTGTGGCTGCTGCCCCTGCTGGGTCCCGGGGGGCGGCACTTTGTAGGCCAGTCTTGCAGCCCCAGTGCTATGGGCAGCAAGCCCTACCAACTCCAGCCCCGGCCCCCTGCTTGTGCCCTGCTGTTTCTTTATGCTTCTGCTCCTTCCTGCTGGCCTCTCTGAATGCCACTGCTTTCTGCCAAGACCACAGGCACGGCGCTCACACACGCCAGCTCCATCCGCACTGATTTCGTGGTTCTGTGTCCACTTGAAGAGCCCACCTCATTTGCCACCCACATCCGAGATGGCAAGCAGAAGCTGCCTGCTTTAAAAATGTCCCAATTTCCTCCAGAGTTCAATTGCTTCCAAAAAGCCTGGCACATCTCAGCTGCCAGTGTGAAGCGCGAGTTCCCAGAGATGCCGATGGCACTTTCCAACATTCGTCACTTTTGACACATCTAAAATATCCTTGCTCCCAGCACTCCAAGAGCACCAGCCCAGATGGCCTGGCTCCTGGGGATGCGTCGTTCTCTGAAAGGCCTCGGAGAGTCCCTGGAAGAAGCTTCCTGACTGAGATGCAACCACTTTCCTCTTGCACCCCCTCCACCCACCCCTTCCAAAGCTGAGCCAGCTGAGTCCTCTGGGTACCAGAACCTCCTTCTCTACCTGGCTTTCATGCTCTAGGTAGGCTTTTTTCCATAGAATTCCTCAAACTTAGGCTCCCCACGACACCAAGCAGTTTGCCATTTGCTGAGCCCAGTCCTACCAGAGAGGAAGCTGCCCACCTGGGAAGCTCCCTGTGGCCCCACCTTTACTCTTTCAGACCGCTGAAGATCTCATGGGAAGGAGCCTAATGCCCTGATTTGTTCAATAGCTGAAGTCAAGTGCCCCTGAACCCGAGGTCGGTAAAGGCATATACATGTCTCTGGGTTTTTAATTCTGTTCCTTGGTCTGTGTATCTACTTTTATGCCAACACCATACTGTTTTGACTACTGTTGTTTTATAATATAGTTTGAAGTCAGGATGCATGACACTTCAAGCTTCATTCCTTCTCAAGATTACTTTGGCTATTCAGGTTCTTTTGTGGTTCTATACGAATTTTAGATGCTAAGAGCTGACTCACTGAAAAAGACCCTGATGCTGGGAAATACTGAAGGCAAAAGGAGAAGGGGGCAACAGAGGACGACATGGTTAGATAGCATCACTGACTCAATGGACATGAATCTGAGCAAGCTCCAGGAGACAGAGGAAGACAGGAGCCTGGCACACTGCAGTCCACGGGGTCGCAAAGAGCTGGACACAACTTAGTGACTGAATAACAACCACATAAGCTCTAGAACCTTGTTTATTTCTGTGGAAAATGCCTTGGTTATTTTGATAGGGATTGTGTTGAGCAACAAGATTGGTTTGCTTTTGTTTTCAGATAGTTCATTGTTAGTGTATACAAATGCAACTGATCTTTGTATGATGATTTTGTATCTTGAAACTCTACTGAATTCATTTATTAGTTTTTTGATGCAGTCTTTAGGATTTTCTATCCCATGTGCTTCAGTTCACATTCCGCCACCCATGGTTTACTTTTGCCTTACAGAGTAACCCTGGGGCTGTTTGACCAAGTAAATGGTTAATGCTTTCCTCATGCTGCAAGTGTTTATCTTTGCAAAGTGTCAGGCTCAGATTCCAGGGCAGGAGAGGCCAGCATTCCTGTGAGAACAGATTCAGGTGTCCCCAGGTCACCCCTGTTCTGACTTTCCCTTTTCTTTTTGCCTGATTAGCTCTGGTCTCAAAAACTCTGGCATCTTTTATTTACTGAAAGTCAGAGATAGGGCAGTCTTAGGAGTCACACATCTCAGAACCAGAGGGATGCTGAAAGCTTCGCCCAACCTTCTGGTTTTCTAGAGGTGGAAACTGAGGCCCAACTTGTTTTGGGGAAAAGCCAGGTCTAGAACCCTGGTCCAGTTGAACTCAAAATGCCAAGGACGTCTCACTGTACTACTATGGAGACATCAGAGATGGCTGGTCCTATGTCCTCATTTTCCAGATGAGGAAATCAAGGTCTAGAAAATTAAATGACTTGCTCAAGGTCAAGCAGGATGAGTTAATGAGAAACCAGGACCTATGGAGATCTGCCAACACACATAGTCCACCAGTAGTTAAATATAAATGAGGTGGTTCTGTGTCTAAAGTCACATTGTCTATACAACAGATGAAGAGGTCCAAACAAGAACATGTTCAGTTGCTTATCTCATGTGAAATAATTTCATATCAGACTCTGAGCTCTCTTCTGAGTCACCATAAACACAATTCAACACAGCCACACTCTAGACCATAGGAATGCAATTGTGAAGACTGATTTCAGGGACCTTGTGGCTGGCAAGCCTCCCATGGGGTACTGAAAGGCCTCACAAAGGAGATTTATGGGCCTGTCCCAGTGGGTAATTTAACTTCCTAGTGTGCAAGAGCGCCACTCTCCAGGGATTTCCCTGGTGGACCAGTGGTTGAGAGTCCACCTTGCAGTGCATGGGTTCAGTCCCTGGTCAGGGAGCTAAGATCCCACGTGCTGCAGAGCAGCTAAGCCTATGTGCCCCAACTAGACAGCCCAGGTGCTGCAACTAGAGGGTCTGCATGCCACAGCAAAAGATCCCACAGGATACAACCAAGACCTGTCACAGCCAAATAAATAAGGGAGCCACTCTCAGAATGAGGCTCAACTCAACTACTTCCTGTGTGACCTTAGTCAAGATACTTATCTTCTCTGAGACCCAGTTTCATTGGAGATAGCATCTACTCACATAGGTGTTATGGGGATGGGATAAAATATAGAATTCCAAGTTATCAGCAAAAAGTAAATGATAGCCATATCAATAGCCCTTTCACCAGCCTTACCAATTCCTCCAGCATCCCATCATACCTTAATGAGCAGTTTGGGGTTTTATGGATTCTCTGGGTGGATAATAATTACAATTACACCTGTGGGGGACTTGTAAGATTACTTCAGCTCCCATGTCAGCAAAATGACCCCACCATTTAACCAAGTAATCCTACACCAGGTAATTCATCCTCATGGGAATGACTATTTGAAAAGAAAACCTCTCTGTGTGCACTTCATTGCTGCTCTGTTACAAAGGTGAAAAGCTGAAAACACAGTGCTCGGCTTAGATTGGGAAATGGATACGTAAATTACTAAGCATTTCCTCGGTGGAATATTACTCAGCCTTTAAAAATGATGGGTATGAATACTGTAGGGATGTGGAAAGATGTTTATTACATAATGTGAAAATTTTAAAAGCAGTTATATCTGCACAGTTACATTAAAAAATGTTATTTGCTTCTGATTATAGAATACAAACATGGGAAAATAAAAAGTCAGTCAATTAGGGTGATGAGAATACAAGTCTTTTTTAAAAAAACTTGTTTTCTACCGTTACACCACTTTTGTGCAACAAATATGCTTTTTAAAGAATAGGAAAGAAAACCCAATACTTGCTCCAGAAACAATTTAGTTGAAGGCAAGTTTCATTTGTAGGAAAATGCCCGGCACAGAATAGGTACTATGGAAGTGTTGGTAGATAGAATGAATGAGTAAAGTGAAGAAATGAATGAATAGAACACCAAAGCCATGCCATTGGGAAGCCAAATCAGGAAGAAGGATTTGTGTTCTCTTTTTCTGTTTAACCTGCCGGCCCAAGGTCTGTTTGGAAAAGCTATCCCGGGTCTACTCTTCCTGTGGAGCTGAGAATACAAGGGGAGATGCGGTACTGCCACACCTGAGCAGGCACAAAGGAAGATAAAGTATGCGTGAGGCTAGGAAAGTGTCAGACACAGAGCAAACACTCAGCAAAGCTTGACCGCCTGCATGACCATCAGCAGAGGACAGAGCAGAGGCAATCCAGCAGAGATTGCCTGGGTCTCCTCTGAAGAGGAGTGTTATTGTGGGAAGCTGGCCTAGGGCCAGAAGCCCTGTCTTCAATCTCCTCTTTGTCCTTAACTAGATCGATAATCTCAAACAGGTCAGTTTGCCTCTCTTGAGTCTCAACTTCCTCATCTTTATATACTAGAACAATTTATTGAGATATTATCATTTTGAATGTATTTTCCTACCACCACCATTACTTAGTTTAGAGGTTTTTTTAATGTTTTTGGAGGGGGCATGCCTCGAGGTATGTGGGATCCTAGATCACCAATTAGGGATCAAATCTATGCTCCCTACAGTGAAAGCTCAGAATCTTAACCACAGACAGCCAGGGAAGTTCCTAAAGGTATTTCCAGGACTGAGAACACGAGGCACTTGAGTCTAATATATCTTCCTCGGTTCAGTTCAGTTGCTCAGTCGTGTCCGACTCTTTGCGACTCCATGAATCGCAGCACATCAGTCCTCCCTGTCCAATATATGTTCTTACCTTTTGTAAAAACCTAAACTCATCAAAAAGATAACTATAAGTATCCCCAAAAGATGAGAAAGTGAAAGGATGATTAACTCCCTGACTAGGAAAGGATAACGGCTGGTGTGTCCCCAGGTAGCAAGAACCCAACCAGAGATTCCATGACACTCTTAAGGGAGGAGGTGACGTGGTGCCCCCTGCCTCACAGGGCTTCCCATCCCTAAAGTACAACCCCCAAAAGTGGAATTTCTGAAGGGACTATGTGAAATGGGACTGGACTTAGCGGCTGGACCGGATATAAAAAATTACTAGTTCAGAGAGTCCTTTGCCCAAAATTGGGATAAATGGACTCCACCCAAACCACACATGATAGGGACTCAATGCCTCATTTAAGCTAACCAAAAGAAAATAAAGGAATGTGCTGCTTGCCACTCAAGCTTTGTGGACTAAGATCTTCTTAGCGGCTGGACCGGATATAAAAAATTACTAGTTCAGAGAGTCCTTTGCCCAAAATTGGGATAAATGGACTCCACCCAAACCACACATGATAGGGACTCAATGCCTCATTTAAGCTAACCAAAAGAAAATAAAGGAATGTGCTGCTTGCCACTCAAGCTTTGTGGACTAAGATCTTACCCAGTGGTGAGCTTGTTTTTTAACTGATATTCTCTCAAAAACAAACACACATACACCTTGAAATGTAGCTAACTTCCATGGTGTAAATATTCCCATATGGCCAATTTCTTTCTTTTCTTTTCTTTTAATTTTTATTTTTACTTTATTTTACTTTACAATACTGTATTGGTTTTGGCATACGTTGACATGAATCCGCCACGGGTGTACATGAGCTCCCAAACATGAACTGCCCCCCCCACCTCCCACCCCATGTCATCTCTCCAGATTATCCTCATGCACCAGCTCCAAGCATCCTGCATCGTGCATCGAACATAGACTGGCAATTCATTTCTTACATGATAGCATACATGTTTCAATGCCATTCTCCCAAATCATCCCACCCTCTCTCTCAGAGTCCAAAAGTCCACTCTACACATCTGTGTCTCTTTTGCTGTCTCGTATACAGGGTCATCATTATCATCTTTCTAAATTCCATATATGTGTGTTAGTATACTATATTGGTGTTTTTCTTTCTGGCTTACTTCACTCTGTATAATCGGCTCCATTTTCATCCATCTCATTAGAACTGATTCAAATGTATTCTTTTTAATGGCTGAGTAATACTCCATTGTGTATATGTACCACAGCTTTCTTATCCATTCGTCTGCTGATGGACATCTAGGTTGTTTCCATGTCCTGGCTATTATAAACAGTGCTGCGATGAACACTGGGGCACA
>SJYX01014794.1:699068-779728 GCA_006410675.1 Oreotragus oreotragus | reverse complement strand
TAGTGATGCTTTCTAAGGCCCACTTGACTTCACATTCCAGGATGTCTGGCTCTAGATTAGTGATCACACCATCATGATTATCTGGGTCGTGAAGATCTTTTTTGTACAGTTCTTCTTTGTATTCTTGCCACCTCTTCTTAATATCTTCTGCTTCTGTTAGGTCCAGACCATTTCTGTCCTTTATCGAGCCCATCTTTGCATGAAATGTTCCCTTGGTATCTCTAATTTTCTTGAAGAGATCTCTAGTCTTTCCCATTCTGTTATTTTCCTCTATTTCTTTGCATTGATTGCTGAAGAAGGCTTTCTTATCTCTTCTTGCTATTCTTTGGAACTCTGCATTCAGATGCTTAAAACTTTCCTTTTCTCCTTTGCTTTTTGCCTCTCTGCTTTTCACAGCTATTTTTTAACTTAAATGATTTTATTACTCAAAATAACTAAATGAATTACTTGACCATTATGGCAAGAGATGAGTTAATATTTATTAAGTGGATATTTACTGTTTTGTATAAAAGTTTTGCTATTCCCATTGTTGGTTTTGTTTGTTTGATGGCTCAATTTCTGTTTGATTTATGTGGTTGGTGGGATCAACAGAAGTTTGGCTGTCGACCTGAGTTAACTGTCAAACAGAAACACTTCAGGTGGAAACACAGCCATATGTCAGAGGTGATCATGACAAAATATGCCCTTGAGAATTTTATGGGAACATTGGAGAGAACTGTAGGCTTTCACAGAACACAAACTGCGGGTTGAGTACGTTGAATCTACAGATTCTTTCTATAATCTGGGATAAAAAGAGTTGTGGTGAAATTGCACTTCATATTTTCCCATTGTAATGTTTGCCTCTTTTCCCCGTTCAAACTTCTCTACAACCATGACTGCATCCACCCCCTTCATCATGATGACTCATAGATTTATGTTGTCGACACTGACATCACTGCTCAGCACTCAGTTCAGTTCTCCACGTCTGTAGACCTTGCCGCAAAAATGCCCCCTATTCTCATTTTAAGTAGTGTCAACATTTGCTCCTGATTCTACCTACACAAACTTGTCATCAAATCCTCAGACTTGAAATTTTACAACTACATTTGTCTACATCGTATACAAATTACCACCACTCACATCTAAGGGATTTCTAAGACCAGTTAATTCTGCATGGTTAATGGACCTGTCCCAAGTACTTTCTTTCTATCCCCATTGCTGCTGCCATAATTCAAAAGTCCATTATGGAAATAATTAGTATACAATGACATGGATTGTTTTTTTTATCCTTGAATATCTGTCTCTTCAAAAGTCTAAGCATTTTCCCCCATTATCTTACTAAAATAAGATCAAGTTATATCCACACAAAAAACCTGTAAATGAATGTTAATGGTGGCTTTATTTGTAATAACCTAAAATGAGAAGTGCTTACTCCTTGGAAGGAAAGTTATGACCAACCTAGACAGCATATTAAAAAGCAGGGACATTACTTTGCCAACAAAGGTCCATCTAGTCAAGGCCATGGTTTTTCCAGTAGTTATGTATGGATGTGACAGTGACTGTGAAGAAAGCTGAGCTCCAAAGAACTGATGCTTTTGAACTATGGTGTAGGAGAAGAGTCTTGAAAGTGACTTGGACTGCAAGGAGATCCAACCAGTCCATCCTAAAGGAGATCAGTCCTGGGTATTAATTGGAAGGACTGATACTGAAGCTGAAATTCCAATACTTTGGCCACCTGATGCAAAGAGCTGTCTCATTGGAAAAGACCCTGATGCGGGGAAAGGTTGAGGGCAGGAGGAGAAGGGGACAAAAGTGGATGAGATGGTTGGATGGCATCATTAACTCTATGGACATGGGTTTTGGGTGGATTCCAGGAGTTGGTGATGGACAGGGAGGTTCATGGGGTCACAAAGAATTGGACACGACTGAGCAACTGAACTGAACTGAAAACAAGAAACTACCCCAGTGTCTTCCTTTCACTAGAAGAATGTTAGATAAACTATGGTACATCCACACAACAGAATATTATTCAGTCTTACAAATAAAGGAACTAATGACACACTGAGTGACGTGGATAGATCTCAAGGGCTGTATGCAGTTTCTTTGTAGTGACAGAACAGATACTTCTGTATCTTGATTTTGGTGGTGGTTATAATAATTTTTATATGTGATAAAATTGCAAAGTAATATATACCAAAGAGAGAGAAATGCACATAAAAACCAGTGGGTTCCAAATACAGTCTGTGGTTTATTTAATAGTATTGAATCAGTCTGTTTCCTGGTTTTGATATTGTACTGTAGTTACATGAAATGTTGGCTTCCCAGGGCTCAGATGATAAAGAATCCATCTGCCAACACAGGAGACTGGAGTTCGATCCCTGAGTCAGGAAGATTACATGGAGGAGGAAATGGTAACCCATTCTGGTATCTTTGCCTGGAGAATTCCATGGACAGAGGAACTTGGTGGGCTACAGTCCATGGGTCACAGAGTTCAACACAACAGAAGGACTGACATTGACTGACTGCATAAAATGTTACCACTGGGAGAAGCTTGATGAAGGACATGGAAACTTTGAACTCTCCTCACAAATTAAAAAAATGTTTTAAAAATTTAATTGTATTCTTTCTAATCTTTTCTCAAACTTTTATCATATTCCTTTGAGTTCAGAGTAAGATCAGTTTCTCTCTCTCGTTTCCCTCTTCCAGTCTCCTTATAGTTACTTCATTATATTGAAAATTCACTCCATGAATAGGCGCAGTACTCCCTCTCATCTGTGTATTTTAACCTGTGCTACCCTTAATTTGAAACAATATTTTGTAGGCATTATTTTATGAAATCCTCACAATAGCTGCCTTTTAGTTCTCACTTTTCCCACCTTTATAGCTGAAATCACTGAGACTTAAACAAGTTAGAGCTGGCAGAAAAAGAAGGTTTTAAACCCGGCCTTTTTGACTCCTCAGTATCATATGTATTTATCGATACTGATGTTTAGATTACTTGTTTGCATGCAAGACCAACATGGCCCATGCCTTATGCTTGTCAGTTTTTGTGTTGCTATATTGAATAAAGTGCTTCTGCTGCTGCTGCTAAGTCGCTTCAGTTGTGTCCGACTCTGTGTGACCCCAGAGATGGCAGCCCACCAGGCTCCTCCATCCCTGGGATTCTCCAGGCAAGAACACTGGAGTGGGTTGCCATTTCCTTCTCCAATGCATGAAAGTGAAAAGTGAAAGTGAAGTTGCTCAGTCATGTCTGACTCCTAGCGACCCCATGGACTGCAGCCTACCAGAATCCTCCGTCCATGGGATTTTCCAGGCTTGAGTACTGGAGTGGGGTGCCATCACCTTCTCTGATGTTGAATAAAGTGAGTATTCACTAAATGACTGTAGAGTGAAAATGACCTTAGTCCCATGATATAGCATTTTAGACACATACAAATCATCATTTCGCCAATTGAGGTGAAATGGTCTTATACGTGTAAATAAAAATTTTAAATAATAATTTTTAAAAAACTACTTAATGGAAACAAGCTAGTAAACTGAAATCAGTGGGCAAGACCCTGTGTATTTGTAAGAGCTTCTCTGGGCTGAGCCATCAGGAAGCTCTTCCACCCACTGAGATGCGAGCCATGCTGGAAATGAAGGGCTTGGCACCAACAACATGAAACTTCTTGTCCATTGCTTCCTGTGAAGGCATCCTCAATTTTCACAGCCCAAGACAAGAGACAAGAGAAATGAGTCAGCAAGGAGTCCAAGTGTGAAACCGATAAGCAAGCAGGTCCAGGAAGCCCTACAAAGTTCTGTGTTGAACTCAACATCAACTTTTCGAAATTAAGACAGATTCCATCTGTAAGGACCAGGTCAATCGATAGCATTTCAATCTCAAACATCCATCTACCTATTAATCATTGACAACATGGTATGGTAGAGTGACTCACAGACACACACACACACACACTCATAAACACAGTGCTGCAGTTTTACGTGCTTGGTGGGATACTTTGAACACTTACAAAGACTCCTAGTACAAAATCCTTGGTATAGAAGGAAGTGACCAGTTTGAAGTCCAAAAAACTGTGTAAAGCAACCTTAAGTCAATATTTTATTTTGTGACCCTTTACTTTTTGGCTGACAAACCTAAGCAAATAATAATTTCACTACTTACATTGAAATGTAAAAAAACAAAAATCAGGAACTATGTGAAAGTGTCATACTCTAAAATTATATATCAGATATGAATATAATTATTTGGCCTACTATCAGCAAAATTAACAACCTTTGCAAACTATTAAGCATTGAAGGAGCTATGGAACCCAAGTCATTTCCAATTTCCATGCTTTCTCCAAATTCAATCTGGCCTAACTGTATAGAAATTCAGATGACAAAGTATAGTGGTATTAGGACCATTTCAAACTATTCTGCTGCTCAATTTGGGCACCTGGCAGTGATATGGGCAGGGCCACATGACTTGTTTTGGACAATAAGGATATAAGAAAAATGATGTGTAAACACTCCCAGGTGGAAGCTTTAAGATCCAGAATGCAATGTGCTATTTTCTTCTGCTACACTGACACTGAAAACTCATCTAAAGGTAGAATCTAATGAGATGAAACTCCATCAGTCCAGACGCCTGAGCAACTACAATAAACACATTCCCCCCTGACCAATTTTGTACATGCAGTGTGAACAAGAAGTAAATGCATTGTGTTAAGTCTCTGTGGTTTGGGGTTGATTTTTCACACAATACAACCTATCTTTATCTACACACAGTATGTAAATACCATCCTCTGTCCAGCTTCAGCCCCCACCTCTACTAGTGGATTAGTTTCATCAGTAAATGAGGTATTTTATACACTTACATATTTTAAGAAAACCATTGAATGAGACTGAATCTTATACATGGCATATAACACATAAGACTCCAAAACTATCATGCATTACTTTTCTCATATCAAGACTTACATATAATTCTCCTCCCCTTAAATCTGAGCTGGCCTTAGTGACTTGCTCTACTCACAGAATGTGGAGAAAGTGACATTCCTGACTGCGCAAGTTGTGTGTGTGCATGTTCAGTCACTTCAGTTACGTTGGACTCTTTGCAACTATATGGACTGTAGCCCGCCAGGCTCCTCTGTCCGTGAGATTATCCAGGCAAGAATACTGAGTGGGTTGCCATGCCCTCCTCCAGGGGATCTTCCCAACCCAGGGATCAAATTGATATCACCTGCATTGCAGGTGTATTCTTTACCCACTGAGCTACCTGGGAAGCCCATATAAAAGACTGCTGCTGCTAAGTCACTTCAGTTGTGTCCGACTCTGTGCAACCCCATAGATGGCAGCCCACCAGGCTCCCCCGTCCGTGGGATTCTCCAGGCAAGAACACTGGAGTGGGTTGCCATTTCCTTCTCCAGTGCATGAAAGTGAAAAGTCAAAGTGAAGTCACTCAGTCTGTGTGTGCATGTTCAGTCACTTCAGTTACGTTGGACTCTTTGCAACTATATGGACTGTAGCCCGCCAGGCTCCTCTGTCCGTGAGATTATCCAGGCAAGAATACTGAGTGGGTTGCCATGCCCTCCTCCAGGGGATCTTCCCAACCCAGGGATCAAATTGATATCACCTGCATTGCAGGTGTATTCTTTACCCACTGAGCTACCTGGGAAGCCCATATAAAAGACTGCTGCTGCTAAGTCACTTCAGTTGTGTCCGACTCTGTGCAACCCCATAGATGGCAGCCCACCAGGCTCCCCCGTCCGTGGGATTCTCCAGGCAAGAACACTGGAGTGGGTTGCCATTTCCTTCTCCAGTGCATGAAAGTGAAAAGTCAAAGTGAAGTCACTCAGTCATGTCTGACTCTTCGCAACCCCATGGACTGCAGCCCACCAGGCTCCTCTGCCCATGGGATTTTCCAGGCAAGAGTACTGGAGTGGGATGCCATTGCCTTCTCCATATAAAAGGTTAGGTTCTAATAAAACCTAAATCTTCCACCCATGCCTCTGGAATGCTCCTTCAAACAATTCATGCTTAAAACCCCAAGTCTCATAAATAAGTCACAGGTGTGAGATTTTTAGTTGATGACAATTGCTGGTATCCTGGCCCCAGATAAGCATCAATTTCCAATCATGTGCATGAGCCATCTTGGATATTCAGCTAAGCCAAGCCTTTAGACGACTACAGCCCCAGTCAAGGTCTGAGAGACCCTGATCAAGAACCACCCTGTGGTGGTACCTGTGAGATAAGAGATGCTTAAGAGAGATGGGATAAGAGACCCTTAAAAGAGAATAGTAAATTGTTCTAAGTCACTAGGTTTTAGACTTGTTTACTATACAGCAATAGACAATCTGAGTTCTGTGGAATATGCATAATATTTATATGAAATGGAAATAATGCCTATTACACAAGATTATTATAGAGACTAAATTCTGTAACATACATAATATGCTTTGTATACTGTCTTTAATATAAGATGCATCAGTCAAGATATTCTTGGTCTTGGAAGGTTAAACAAAAAAAGGAAAATAAAGAACTTCAGGCATTAGTGAATTGAAATAACAAGTTTTGTTTCTCTTTCATTCGGTTTGTGTGTCAAGGTTGACTCTGGTTGCTCAGGAACCCAAGACAATAGGGTGTGATCGCTTTGACTTTTGCTGATTCCTCTGCAAGAGGAAGAACGAAGTCCTGGGGATTTGTGTCATGCACTTGAATGAGCTGGACTGGAAGCAACACAGATCACTTGGCAGACAGTGTATGAGCCTAAACTGTGAGGGGCAGCAGGTAAAATCCTACCATTTGCACCAAGAATAGGTGGGAATTGAAGCCTTTGTCTAACAACATGATGACATGCTGTGTGGTTTTTCTCCATAAAATTATTCTATCCTAACATATCATAATTTACTTATTTATTTGGTTATTGTCTTTCTTTCCATACTAGAATGTAGGTTCCCTGTAGGCAGATATTTCTGTCCATTGAGTTCACCTCTGTATTCTAAACACCCAGAGACAGTAGAATTGGGCACAGCAGTTACTTATTAATATATGAAGGGAATATGGGTTATCAGCATAGGAATCAGCAGCAGCAGCAGCATTTCATCTTCATAATGGTGACCACATAAATTACATTTTCAAAGATAGTAAGTACTTAAAGAGGTATAGCCTAGATAATACAATGACAAATATGAAAAATAAGTATAAATGTCTAAAAGGCTTTAACTTAAAGTATTCCATATCACTATTATCATTCCAAATCCATAGTACTATTAATAATAGATGTATGAGTTAGGTAGTTAGAATAGAGGAAAAAGTTCAAAATGGCGGTTAAAAAGCAGCAGCTAAAAGGCAGACAAAGAAAGGAAAAAGCCCATGAAAAGAGGATGGCAGGAAATTCTGAAGACTGGAGTGGGAACCTCTGGTGGGAAAAAACATACTTCCTTCCTCATCAACAGAAGATACAAGCACTGTTTTGCACAGGGCAGGTTCCAGGAGGAGGAGATAAAAAGTATAAAAAAGGGAAGACAAGAGGGGTTGAGGCCACTCCATTGGGGTCGGCCTGCCCTCACTTCTTGAGCTAAAATAAAATCTTGAGCTGTAACACTGGTCCATTGTTTCAAATCTTTGCTGCAAACAGACCAAACCAAGCAAAAGAAACACACTCACCTGAAAATATATATGACTCAGCTATCGAGTACACATGCTCTGGTAGCAGGCAAACCCAAGTTTAAATCTTGTTGCCCAAATTCCTAGCTCTGCGTTTTGGATTATAATGGTATTACACCAAACCCTCTTTGTATGGGGCTTCCCTGGTAGCTCAGCTGGTAACGAATCCACCTGCAATGCAGGAGACCTGGGTTTGACCCCTGAGTTGGGAAGATCCCCTGGAGGAGGACATGGCAACCCACCCCAGTATTCTTTGCCAGGAGAATCCCTATGGAGAGAGGAGCCTGTCCATGCCATCACAAAGAGTCAGACACGACTCTTTGATTTAGGTTATAAATCAATGGTATTAAACCAAACCCTCTTTTTATACATCTAACTCTTATCATTTTTTCATGATGACTCAAAAGCGTAAATTCTCATGTATTTGGAATTATTGCTCTCTCTGCCATTTCTCTGATTCTAGGTTCTCTTCCAGGCCCTACTGCTGTCTCTTGATTTACAGAAATACTTCAGCCCAATTTTCTCAGTGGTCCAAAGCAATTCCAGTAAATAATGTTAGCTGGATGCTGGTATCTTCTCTCTGATAATTAGCACACCCTGCTTTCCTCCACCACAGCCTCCACTTCTTGGCAATACATGACAAGTGGATAAAGTGAAAGTGAAGCCGCTCAGTTGTTTGTGTCCGACTATTTGTGATCTCATGGACTGTAGGCTCCTCCGTCCACGGGATTTTCCAGGCAAGAGTACTGGAGTGGGTTGCCATTTCCTTCTCCAAAGGTCTTCCTGACCCAGGAATCGAACCCAGGTCTCTCTCATTGTAGGCAGATGCTTTTACCATCTGAGCCACCACGGACTTCATGGATAAAGAGGTTTCATATAGAACAATGAGCTTGGAAAGGCAAAGCTGGGTAGAAGTAGGCAGTCTCAAATTAGAAAGAAGAGTGTGTCAACTCATCTGCACTCCTTTCATAACCAACTCTATGGTATGTGAAATTAAGAGAATAGAAACTGTTTTACCAGTGATACACAAAGTTTTCCTCATGCACAAAGTCATCTTTGGCTTACTCAAGATCACTGAGCTGCACACTGCAGAATGGTTTAAAACAGTATACAGACAAAATAAAGTCTCTACTTATATGTTTGAAAACAATGGCAGTCAGGTTTTTTTGTTTGGTTGGTTTTTTGTTTTTTTGAGATGTAGGAAAGGGATGATGAGCTAAAGGTTAACTTTGCCACAGAAAAACACTTCTGTTGTTCTCCAAAGATAAGCAAAATTTGGGAACAAAGACTTTCTAATTAATCAGTTTCCAGCAATATCAACCCTTTAATTAGCCTATACAGCTAATAATTTTAAGAGGCAGATGGTACTAAATAGTAGCTAAAGACTGTAATACCAAGGACATTTTCTTTAAGTCAAAAGCAAGGTCCTTGACTCACAAGATGTTTAATGACCTCAATAGAATATATCTCCCCCTCACCCCTGCTGTTTCTTTCACTGGACAAAATTAAGAAAAGCATAATTTATAAATCTGTGCTTGTATGATACTTTCATTTGTTGAAAATTTTTCTGTATGGTTTTCTCAACTGCAACCTACAAAAATAGGAAATTTACATGATATCTACCATAGCAGGACAGAGGTAACTCCACCTGTGACTAGATCAAGAGATTCAGCTGATGTCACAACTCTTTTGTTTTTCTATCTCTCTGGAGTGTCGTCTCTCAAGTGTGGTTTCTTTCATGTAACAGATTTTTCTCTTGTGGTGGTGAAGGTGGCCCTTGTCCACCTTAGGCTTACCTGGGCCTTAGTGCCCACTATCTCAGAAAGAAGAACTGGCTCTTTGTAGATGCTTTTAGGTTTTTGATTGATCTGGCTTCGGCTATATTTCCATCTATTGTGTAGCCAGAGTTTTCCAGTATTCTGATTGCCAGGCCTGTGTTATAGCCTCATCACTAACACCAGGTATAGATTTAAACACACTTGAAACTCAATACTGAGAATTGGAGCAGGTTTTGTATGTTGGACAAATATATTTTCAGTACATTCTTTCATTAGATTATCATAACAGCTTCATGAGAAAAACATGGACAGAATTTCTAGAAGAGGTAAGTCAGGAAGCTAGAAAATTCTAAGTCTAAAGGCCAACAAGTATTGATGTATTTCTGACTTTTCTAAATTTGGCTCTGTGCCCTCAGTTAAACTATATAACTTATAACAATCTTAGTTCCTCGTCTCTAAAATTATTGATAATGCAATGTGCATGATTGTGGTATGCATTCAATTAGATATGAAAAGAAAAAAGAGCATCACATGTTATAATTACCCTGTGTAATAAGCAACTTCAAATTTCAGTTACTTACAACAACTTTGCTTTTCAGTTCTATGGGTTGGCTATAATTCTGCTCTGATTGAGTGGACTTGGATCTTGGCTTATGTATGTATGTTAAAAGTCTGCTCGACATGTATCCTCATTCTGTGACCAACAGCTACCTGGGGTATGTTCTTCCTATGGCAGATGGCGCAAGCATAAGAGGATGAGGCAAACCACATAATCATACTTAAAGACTTCTACTCACATTACATCCGCTGACATCCCATTGGCCAAAACAAGTCACATGGCCAAGCCCATCCCTGGAGTAGGCAAAACACTCTCCCTAGTCTGGTGAGAGGCACTGAAAATTACTTGGAAGAAGTTGTGCCCATATAACTCCCCTACAGAGAAGGAATGAAGACTTGAGAACATTAACCCAGTCTACCACAAAACCATAGTTGGCAATAAAAAAAATTTATATTAGATTCATCATTGCAATTCATCCTGGGGGGTGGGGAACACTGCAGGATTTAGGACAGGGAATTTAAGATTAGGAAAAGTGCATGAAATTTCTTTATAGTCCATGATTCTATACTCTCCCTGGCAACACTAGGCTTCCTAAGTAGCTTGGCTCTTGGCTTCTGACTCTACTGGTACTTCGCTTCTGGTCTTTACATTTTGGCCTCACATCTCCAGAACCTGTTACACCTGGCTTGGATCTTCTCTCTTCTTGGCTCACAATATGGCAGGGGATGTCTGTCACAGTCACTTCTGCAGCCACAGTACCTGCCACATAGGATGGGGTTGATAAATAATCAGAAACTCATTTAAAAGAAGAGTCACTCACAGCAAAGAAGTAACCCACCCCAAATTCACTCTTCCATTATTCAACCTGAGCAGCGGTGGCTGCACAGGCGCAGGAAGGCCTAGAGGAGCTGTCCCACATTGAAGGTCAGGAACGGCCATGGTAAGGAGATAACCTTCGTCCAAGGTAAGGAGCAGCGGCTGTGCCTTGCTGGAGCAGCCATGAAAAGACATCCCACGCGCAAGGTAAGAGAAACCCAAGTAAGATGGTAGGTGTTGCAAGAGGGCATCAGAGGGCAGACACACTGAAACCATACTCACAGAAAACTAGTCAATCTAATCACACTAGGACCACAGCCTTGTCTAACACAATGAAACCAAGCCATGCCTGCGGGGCAAACCAAGAGAGGTGGGTCATGGTGGAGAGGGCTGACAGAACATGGTCCACTGGAGAAGGGAACGGCAAGCCACTTCAGTATTCTTGCCTTGAGAACCCCATGAACAGTATGAAATGGCAAAATGATAGGATACAAAAAGAGAATCTCCCCAGGTCATTAGGTGCCCAATATGCTACTGGAGATCAGTGGAGAAATAACTTCAAAAAGAATGAAGGGATGGAGCCAAAGCGAAAACAATATCCAGTTGTGCATGTGACTGGTGAAGGAGCAAGATTCGATGCTGTAAAGAACAATATTGCATAGGAACCTGGAATGTCAGGTCCATGAATCAAGGCAAATTGGAAGTGGTCAAACAAGAGATGGCAAGGGTGAACGTCGACATTCTAGGAATCAGTGAACTAAAATGGACTGGAATGGGTGAATTTAACTCAGATGACCATTATATCTACTACTGCAGGCAGGAATCCCTCAGAAGAAATGGAGTAGCCATCATGGTCAACAAAAGAGTCCAAAATGCAGTACTTGGATGCAATCTCAAAAACGACAGAATGATCTCTGTTCGTATCCAAGGCAAACCATTCAATATCACAGTTATCCAAGTCTATGCCCCAACCAGTAATGCTGAAGAAGCTGAAGTTGAACGGTTTTATGAAGACCTACAAGACCTTTTAGAACTAACACCCAAAAAAGATGTCCTTTTCATTATAGGGGACTGGAATGCTAAAGTAGGAAGTCAAGAAACACCTGGAGTAACAGGCAAATTTGGCCTTGGAATGCGGAATGAAGCAGGGCAAAGACTAATAGAGTTTTGCCAAGAAAATGCACTGGTCATAGCAAACACCCTCTTCCAGCAACACAAGAGAAGACTCTACACATGGACATCACCAGATGGTCAACACCGAAATCAGATTGATTATATTCTTTGCAGCCAAAGATGGAGAAGCTCTATACAGTCAACAAAAACAAGACCAGGAGCTGACTGTGGCTCAGATCATGAACTCCTTATTTCCAAATTCAGACTTAAATTGAAGAAAGTAGGGAAAACCGCTAGACCATTCAGGTATGACCTAAATCAAATCCCTTATGATTATACAGTGGAAGTGAGAAATAGATTTAAGGGCCTAGATCTGATAGACAGAGTTCCTGATGAACTATGGAATGAGGTTCGTGACATTGTACAGGAGACAGGGATCAAGACCATCCCCATGGAAAAGAAATGCAAAAAAGCAAAATGGCTGTCTGGAGAAGCCTTACAAATAGCACTGAAAAGAAGAGAGGCGAAAAGCAAAGGAGAAAAGAAAAGATATAAGCATCTGAATGCAGAGTTCCAAAGAATAGCAAGAAGAGATAAGAAAGCCTTCTTCAGCAATCAATGCAAAGAGATAGAGGAAAACAACAGAATGGGAAAGACTAGAGATCTCTTCAAGAGAATTGGAGATACCAAGGGAACATTTCATGCAAAGATGGGCTCGATAAAGGATAGAAATGGTATGGACCTAACAGAAGCAGAAGATATTAAGAAGAGGTGGCAAGAATACACAGAAGAACTGTACAGAAAAGATCTTCACGACCCAGATAATCATGAGGATGTGATCACTAATCTAGAGCCAGACATCTTGGAATGTGAAGTCAAGTGGGCCTTAGAAAGCATCACTAAGAACAAAGCTAGTGGAGGTGATGGAATTCCCGTTGAGCTGTTTCAAATCCTGGAAGATGATGCTGTGAAAGTGCTGCACTCAATATGCCAGCAAATTTGGAAAACTCAGCAGTGGCCACAGGACTGGAAAAGGTCAGTTTTCATTCCAATTCCAAAGAAAGGCAATGCCAAAGAATGCTCAAACTACCGCACAATTGCACTCATCTCACACGCTAGTAAAGTAATGCTCAAAATTCTCCAAGCCAGGCTTCAGCAATATGTGAACCGTGAACTCCCTGATGTTCAAGCTGGTTTTAGAACAGGCAGAGGAACCAGAGATCAAATTGCCAACATCCGCTGGATCATGGAAAAAGCAAGAGAGTTCCAGAAAAACATCTATTTCTGCTTTATTGACTATGCCAAAGCCTTTGACTGTGTGGATCACAATAAACTGTGGAAAATTCTGAAAGAGATGGGAATACCAGACCACCTAACCTGCCTCTTGAGAAATCTGTATGCAGGTCAGGAAGCAACAGTTAGAACTGGACATGGAACAACAGACTGGTTCCAAATAGGAAAAGGAGTACGTCAAGGCTGTATATTGTCTCCCTGCTTATTTAACTTATATGCAGAGTACATCATGAGAAACGCTGGACTGGAAGAAACACAAGCTGGAATCAAGATTGCCGGGAGAAATATCAATAACCTCAGATATGCTGATGACACCACCCTTATGGCAGAAAGTGAGGAGGAGCTAAAAAGCCTCTTGATGAAAGTGAAGGAGGAGAGCGAAAAAGTTGGCTTAAAGCTCAACATTCAGAAAACGAAGATCATGGCATCCGGTCCCATCACTTCATGGGAAATAGATGGGGAAACAGTGGAAACAGTGTCAGACTTTATTTTTTTGGGCTCCAAAATCACTGCAGATGGTGACTGCAGCCATGAAATTAAAAGACGCTTACTCCTTGGAAGAAAAGTTATGACCAACCTGGATAGTATATTCAAAAGCAGAGACATTACTTTGCCGACTAAGGTCCGCCTAGTCAAGGCTATGGTTTTTCCTGTGGTCATGTATGGATGTGAAAGTTGGACTGTGAAGAAAGCTGAGCGCCGAAGAATCGATGCTTTTGAACTGTGGTGTTGGAGAAGACTCTTGAGAGTCCCTTGGACTGCAAGGAGATCCAACCAGTCCATTCTGAAGGAGATCAACCCTGGGATTTCTTTGGAAGGAATGATGCTAAAGCTGAAAGTCCACTACTTTGGCCACCTCATGCGAAGAGTTGACTCATTGGAAAAGACCTTGATGCTGGGAGGGACTGGGGTCAGGAGGAGAAGGGGACGACCGAGGATGAGATGGCTGGATGGCATAACGGACTTGATGGACGTGAGTCTGAGTGAACTTCAAGAGATGGTGATGAACAGGGAGGCCTGGCGTGCTGCGATTCATGGAGTCGCAAAGAGTCGGACACGACTGAGCGACTGAACTGAACTGAATAGTAAAATGATTTGGGTATAGAAAGAGCAACGAAGAACTAAATTAAAACTCCATTTTCTACCCTTCCATGTAGCCAAGGAGGGGGGCTGTCAATGAAATGCAAATGGACAGTATCAGCAAGGGTTTCCAGATTAATTTTAAAAGGAGTTCTATCCCTTTGTCATTTCCTTTCTTCCTTCCTGCAACATAGACTTCATGGTTGGAGTCCTAGTGGTCTTGTTGTAAACAGACCTTAAAGATGGTCAAGTCCAAAGCTGAAAAGTCCAGGTCTCTGATGACTTTGTGAGCCCAGGACTATCAACCTCTGGATTTCTTTAGTGTGAGAAAAAAATGAACTCAATTTGTTCAAGCCATTATTGGAAAGAGGAGGTTCTAAAGCTTGCAGCTGAAAACAATAATAGCATATGTTTCTGGTAGATGTTAACTGGATCTGATTTTGACAGTGGAGATATAACTGGTTTCTCACTATAAAAGGATCAGAGGCAGAAACAGAATCACCTCGGGATAAAGTGGTTTCCTTGGCCAAAACTGAACAGAAAGCCTTGACACAAGCAAGAATATATCGAGAGTTACCATCACCCGCTTTTTTTTCATTTCTCTCTGCTATTACTTATTGTGTGCCTCCTATAGACATTTATGTACATTATCTAATTTAATTCTCCAAACAGTCCTTTCAAATATACCACATTATCTCTGTATTATTGAATACAGTATTTACAGCAAAACAAAGGACAGATAAGTGATTTGCCCAAGGCCATTTAAATAGATACAAACATAACTTGTTTAACTGCTAAATCCCACTGACATTTTAAACTCTGTACATATTTTTTAATGCATGAATATTGCTTGAAAAACAACCAAGAACATCAAAAGTAAAACAGCAATGATAATCTATGCTCCTGAGCACTGTGGTATGCTCTTCTTAACACGCTCTGTCTTGAATAAGAGTGATTAGCCACCACGGAATCTGGGTCAGTTTCTGTTCCAGATGATCAGGAATGGGGCACAGAGCCGCAATACCCACTGATCACAAATAATAATAACTATAGTTGCAGCTCTCTATACATGAATTAACTCAATTAGTAAGTATTTCTTCAATGTTGACTAGGTATTATGGTTGTTGTTCAGTAGCTCAGTCATGTCTGACTCTTTGTGACCCCACGGACTGCAGTGCACCAGGCTTCCTTGTCCTTCACTGTTTCCCAGAATTTGTGCAAACTCTTGTCCATTGAGTCGATGATGCCATCCAACCATCTCTGTTGGCCCCTTCTCCTCCCACCTTGAATCTTTCCCAGTGTGAGGGTCTTTTCCAACAAATTGGCTTTCTACATCAGGTGGCCTAAGTATTGGAGCTTCAGCTTCAGCATCAGTCCTTCCAAAGAATATTCAGGGCTGATTTCCTTTAGGATTAACTGGTTTGATTTCCTTGCTGTCCAAGGGAATCTCAAAAGTCTTCTCCAGCACCACAATTCAAAAGCATCAATTCTTCAGCACTCAGCCTCTTTTTTGACCAAATTCTCACATCCGTACTTGACTACTGGACTATGCATTAGTCACTGTTCTAAGCCCTTTGGGTATATAAATTAACAAAAGAGACAAAAACCAGTGTCCCTGTGACTCCTGTAATTTTAGAAAATGCCATTGAATCCTTAGGTGCAGAGCTATGGTAGGTAACTTCCATTTGCTCTCCTAAATTCCCCAGTCTTTCACCAATTAAGCAGTGTGGTGTCATGTAACCAGCTCTGGTCAGTGAGCTGGTGTCAGAAATAATGTCTTACTTCTGTATTGATTGAAGCAGTGAATAATTGAATAGTGTATGTATGGTTTCCCATTTTTCCTCTTCCTCATCAAAGCTTAAAATCACATTTGAGACCTATAGCTCTGAGTGTCTAAGGCTCTACAGAATTGGAGCCCATGTCAACCCACATGGGACTGGATATGAAGCATGATCAAGAAAATAACTTCTTTGCTCATTAGTAAGTCACCAAGAACTTCAGGAGTCTCCATTATGCCTGTGTAACACAGCCTGTGCTGACTAACACAGAGGTGTATTTCTTGCCATCTCTGTACCTACTGCTCTTACACAGTAGTCTGTCAACAGAGGTATTTAGAGATTAAGGCAATGGCCCCCCACTCCAGCACTCTTGCCTGGAAAATCCCATGGATGGAGGAGCCTGATAGGATACAGTCCATGGGGTCGCAAAGAGTCGGACACGACTGAGCAACTTCACTTTCACTTTCACTTTGAGTCAATATTACTGTCCAAAGCAAAGTTTTGAAAGGATCTAAAGAAAGGAACAATTTCTTATGGCTTGCAACATCAAAAAAGATTTTATGGGAAGGGTGACATTTAAGCAAGGAAGAAATATAGTATTTTGATGAAAACTACAGCCATTTGCCGTCAAAAGACCTAGGTTTGATTTTCAGAACTACCACCTATCTTAGAAAAGTTATTTAATCTCTCTGAGCCCCAGTTTATTTATTTTTATAACAGGGATAATGCCTATTAATTAGTATTTTGTGAGGATTAATGAGGAAAAAACTAGCAAAGCATTCATACAGTGCTGATCACAGTAAGAAATAGACATTGATTTGAAAGTTTTGTATGATTGGTGACAGCGATGGTGGTGAGATGTATGTACATGAGGATGGGGTCTTAATGGCAAACAGGCATACTCATTTTAGGTACAACTTCCAGAATTAGCTTAGTTATTACACTTAACACTTATGCAGAATTTTACAGTTTCAAAAACATCTTGGTACATGTTATCTCATGTATTCTCTAGATCAACTCTCTGAGAGAGTTCTTTTTTTTTTCAATTTACTTATTTTAATTGGAGATTAATTACTTTACAATATTGTATTGGTGAGAGAGTTCTTTACGGCTGTTAAAATTTAACAGATGTGCTTACTGAGGCTCAGAAACATGCAAACAATCACCAAAGCATACCAATGGAAGTGCTGGATCTGAAACTTCTATTTTCTTATAAAACACTTGGTGCTTTTCCTAGGCTTCTAAGTGTCATATATGAGGAGCATAGTACAAATTGCAGAGCCTTCTTTGCTAGGTACTCTTACCGTTTTCCTCGGTCAAGCTTTACTCATGCAACAGTGCCTTTCCTTCTGTGCTTGTGAAGTTCTCCTCAGTTAATCTGATCTCAGATTTCAGAAAGTCCACTTTTTAAAATGGACTGCAAAAAGAAGTGAATGTCTATAAGCCTCTTCTCTTTGTCCTAGTGACTTTAACTTGCTTGTTCTCATACGTAAGATACAACCGACACTGCTGTGAGCTGGAGGTGCAGAAGATCTCTCTGATTCTCTCAATGAGAGCAATTTAAGATCCACCTGCAGTATACTTGGGGCGATCAATGAGCTTTGATTTAATAACCTTCTGGATGATGCTGAGGTTTCAGAATCACTGCCCTGAACAGTCTCCACCCCGAAGTCCCTTCCCCACTGTCTATGCCATGGCCTGAGGAGGGCTATTCAGTGACAAGAAGCAACACAACGGATGGGTGTGTAGCAAAACGCACTGAGTCAACAGCACAGAGCTGACTGGAAAAGAAATGAAGTGAGAAGATGCATGCCAATACAGTTGTGTTAAGATATCCTCGAAAGTCAATAAAACATTTCATGAGTAAAAAGGACCCCAAAATCAAAGATTTATGTTTAAACCCTAAGTACAGCTGCCATTGTAGAGGGAAAGATGGCTACCGGGTAAGTAATGAGATGCCTCGCAGGGGTCAATGCCAAGGTCTGAGCAGAACAGTGGCTTTGTAACCCTCCACACCGACTCACCCTGTAAACGCCAACTCAAAGGAAGTTCCTGTTCACAGCCTGCTGCGCCAGCCCCTCTCCAACAGCTAGAGTGGCTTGTAAATAAAAACATGAATGTACCAGAACGCAGTGATTCTCTGCTGTCTCTTTTCCCAGCGAGGCCATCAGCTTTGTTGCTGCTCACTCGCTCGGTCGTGTCCAACTCTGCGACCCCATGAACAGCAGCACGCTGGGTTTCCCTGTCCTTCACCATCTCCCAGAGCTTGCTCAAACTCACATCTGTTGAGTCGGTGACACCATCCAACCACCTCATCCTCTGTCATCCCCTTCTCCTCCTGCCTTCAGTCTCTCCCAGCATCGGGGTCTTTTTCAGCAAGTCGGCTCTCCACATCAGGTGGCCAAAGTATTGGAGCTTCAGCTTCAGCATCAGTCTTTTGAGTGACTTAATTTTCTCCAAATACCCGGTGCCTCATATACTGCAAACACTTGCTGATAAATCATATGAAAAGGAGCTTTTCCACCCCGGTACTCCTGACATTTGGACCTGATATTCCTTTGTCACTGGCAGTGTGTGTATGTGGCGGACGATGGTGTCTGCTTACTGCAGCATGTTTTAGCAGCTCTCCTGGTAAAGAATCCGCCTGCGATGTGGAAGACCTGGGTTCAATCCCTGGGTTGGGGAGGTCCCTGGAGAAGGAAATGGCAATCCACTCCAGTATTCTTGCCTGGAGAACGCCATGGACAGAGGAGCCTGGCGGGCTACAGTCCGTGGGGTCGCAGAGAGTCGGACACAACTGAGTGATTAACACAGTGCCTCTACTTGGTAGGTGCCCATAGCATCTTCCTGGGTGTGACAATCAAAAGTGGTTCCAGATTTTGCTATATGGTCCTCATGGGTCAAAACCACTCCCTGGCTGAGAATCGGTGTCATAAAGGACTGGGCTACATGATGCTACAATGCTGAGATGGCACTTTACAAACAATGAGCATGTTTGAAACAAACGTCTGAGATGACCAAATTCCACCATGCTCTGCAGAATACCTCTCTGGGAGCATTCAGACGGCCAACATTTTCCCTTAGATGGCTCACATCCGCTGCTCCAAACTAATGTCTCAGCTCACCTCCCTAAGGGGAAAGAGGAAATACAAAATCCACTTGATGTTTGTATAACTGATGCACTTTGCCACACAGCCGAAACTATCACAACACTGAAAATCGACTACACGCTAATAAAAATGTCAAAAATAAAACAGAAAACAAAATCCACTCAAAGGTTCACATCCATGCAGAAATAGTTCTAAGGTTTTAGCCAAACCTATTATTTTAAATTTAAATACAGTTGACTTACATCATTGTGTTAGTTTCAGGTGTATAGCACACTGATTCAATTACACTTAATTTTTTTCAGATTCTTTTCCCTTATAGGTTACTACAAAATATTGAGTATAGCTCCCTGTGTTACACACTAGGTCCTCGTTGGTTATCTGTTTTGCAGTCAAACCTTTTATTTACAAAGTTTCAATGTCCCTTTAAGTCAGCAGTAGACAGTGCTGACTCTTCTCTCGACTCTGCAGAGGTTGTTTGTCCAGCCGGGGTTGCTGAAACCCACATCCCTGTTCTGTCTATTAACTAAACATGAAAAGCGACGTGTAACCGTGCTCACACAATTCTGCCTCATTTGTCTTGTGTGCACCACCAGGGCAAAGACCAGGCATTTCTATAACCTCACCCAGACTTTCAGTAATCACTGCAGGCTACCGACCCCAGACAAATATTTGCCTTGGAGGTCTCTCTATGGGGAGACGGAGCCCAACTAAGCTTTTGTTCACAGAGACTGATTGTACACTCTGGAAACTACAGAGCGCTCACAGCATTCCTTTCTTGCAATTATACAAATAAAGGAGCAATACAGATGGTTCTACACAGATCTAATTGGACGTCCTTTTCTTTTCACTTCTTTTTCGTTTCTGCTTTTCCTTGCAGCTTCCAGTAACAGTTGCAACAGGGCTAAGAAGAACATCAGCGGATGAAAGTGCGTTAGGGTAAAGTACATGCACAGGATTTCAAAATAGGCCCCTGCAGATTGAGGACAAGAGGGCCCCAGTTTACAAGATCTCGCAGGCACGCCCGGAACCCAGGGACCACACTCGGCCACGCTGTCGTGGGAACAGCCTGTGGTCACATGCCTCCTGAGGGGCCCTGATCAGCAATGCGCAGCACCACTCACCTGTATCCTCGCCCACATGCTCTAACCTGAATCTCATCACGAGGAAGCAGACAAACCAGGCCGTGGAGCATTCCAGAAAATGGCCTAGACTCCTAAATGTCAGTGTCCTAAGACAAAAAGGCTGAGGACACTCCCAGATTAAAGATGATCAAAGAGACATGGCCACCAAATGCAACGTGTGACTCTGACTGGACCCTGAAACAGAAGGTAGAGGGAAAGGACAGGATTGGGGCATACTGGGGCGGTAAAGGACATTTGGCGGATGTGAATACGAGCTGCATTCACAATCACATATTTGGTCCCTGGGTCAGGAAGATCTCCTGGAGAAGGAAATGGCATCCACTGTAGTATTCTTGCCTGGAAAATCCCATGGACAGAGGAGCCTGGTGGGCTACAGTCCACGGGGTCGTAAAGAGTCAGGCAGGACTTAGCAACTAAACCACCAGCACTGAACTGATGCTATTAATAAATGCCTTCAGTGTGATGAAGGGACTGCAACTGTACGAGTACCTTTGTTCTCGGGAGATACACTGGAGTATTTAGGGAGTGTCATACCTGAAACTTCACAGCAATGGAACAGAAATTAAAATAAGTACACATACGGAGACACAGCAAATGCAGCAAAACGCTAATTGGGAATTTAAATGGAGTCTGCAAAAGTGGGTTGAAGTGTTCTTTCTTCTGTTAAAAAATTTTTTTTGACATGGACCATTTTTAAAGTGTTTATTGAATTTGTTACACTACTGCTTCTGTTTTATGTTTTGGTTTTTCAGCCTAGAAGCATGTGGGGTCTTACCTCCCCAACCAGGGATTAAAGCCTCTGCCTTAGAAGGCAAAATCTTAACCACTGGACCACCAGGGAAGTCCCTGAATTGTTCTTTCACTTTTCCTACAGATTTGAAATTTTTCTAAATTAAAGTTGGGAGTAAAAAGAAAGCTAAGTATAGATCTGTTGCTATCCATACGCAATCAAGCCAGAACGCTTCAGAAACGTATCACATGATGGGGAAGAAAGTATTAAGAACCTTATTTTCTTCCTCAAATCTGAAGATAAGTAACCAGAGTTACTTTAAGTGTTTGGAACCTAAGATTTACAATTGAAAAAAAAAAANATGGGGTCACAAAGAGTCGGAACTGAACTGAAACTTCCCAGCCCTTATCTCTGTCATCTTTGCCTGTTTTCTTTCTTTAGCTAACCATCTAACCATTACTACCTCTCCATGTTCTCTTGTCATTTCCCCTTTCCACAGCTCAAGTTTGCAAAATCCTCTCTATCATAGTCCAGCTTAAATGTTTACGAAAGATGTAAAATTTTCCCATTAAATTCAAACCAGTCAACTCTTCTGAGGCAAAGAAGAGGCCACTCCAAAGTCACTTGATATAAGGGATAATACGTGGGAAAATATGATGGAGAGTGAGTTGCTGGGGAAGGATAAAACAGTCTTAAATGAAGTCGCTCAGTCGTGTCCGACTCTTTGCGACCCCACGGACTGTAGCCTACCAGGCTCCTCCCTCCATGGGATTCTCCAGGCAAGAGTACTGGAGTGGGTTGCCATTTCCTTCTCCAGGGGATCTTCCCAACCCAGGAATCAAACCCAGGTCTCCTGAATTCCAGGCAGACGCTTTAACCTCTAGTGAATTATTATTAAGTCTCAGGGAATGAGAAGTTTATACAACGGAGATTCCTGAAACTTAATCCTAGCTCTTGTTTCTGACATTTGTTCTCTGGAGTTCAGAATAGATTCTAATGGATCCATTGAATGGATTCTTCTTTTTTTCTTTTTTCCTATATCTCAGTAACTAAAATTCCTTTCATTGAGCACTTAATAAATACTCAATAATTGTTTTACTCTTTAAGAAATGTTGGCTGGGTTTTTTGTTTTTGTTTTTGTTTTTGGTCAAGAATCTAAGTGTGATTCATCTGCATTATTTGACACATAGGTTTAAAATGAGTTTGAATAATCTTAGTGACAATTATGATAGGGAACAGCCTATTTCAAATCTGAACCCTACTGTTTACCATAATCTCTAACAATTTTGTGCCTCTGAGTCAATAGTTATTTCACAGTGGGGTTTGCATGTGATTTCCAGTAGGAGAAGAAGAAAAGTAGGAGAGGAGTGAGGAGGGGAGAACAAAGAGGATAAGGAAAAATACAAGGAAAAGTAGGAAAAAGCAAGAAGGAAAGAGGACAGGAGATGGGGAGAGGGGAGAGGGGAAAACTATTTCAGGGTGCAAAACAAACACATTTCAGGAGGAAGAAGAGCTACATTTAATTAATTTTTGCTATATGCCAGGCACCTTACTATGGGCTGCACATTCGCTTGGTCCTTTAATTCTTATAATGGTACAGTGAGATAAATATTTCTACCACCATTCTGCAGAGGAGAAATTTACGCTTGCAAGTCGTGAGAAGGTCCTCATATGGTCCAGTCTGATGCGAGCTGGGGTGGAACTCTGGTCTGTCTCGTTTTGTGTTCTTAATCCTTCGGATTCATCACCTCTCTACGGTCCTAGTGCTACTACTACATCACACTGAATATAAGCTCTCTGTCCTCCCCATTGTGCCACTAGAGATATTTGTAGGAAGCAACATATTTCTCCTTAGTTGTTTCTTCTCCCATTTAATACCCCCATTTTTTCAATAGACCCTTGCAGAATTTTTGACTTCTATTGAACTTTCAGGTCCCTGTCTTCCGTCAATGTCTCCATCCCTACAGTTTTCATGATAATTTTGAGATTACCAATGTGTTACTCACAGCTTCTTCAATAGACACGTCCCAACAAGTTTTATTGTTTCAGAAAAGAAAGATTATAAATTCTCTTTCTTTTCATTTGGTTGAAGACAAGATGAAGCAAAAGACCATGGCCCCAGAATTCCCAGTTACAGAAAATATAGTTTTGTTGGTAATGAAATATGAATTCTAACCCTATCTATACCACTTGATTTTGGTGAAGTTATTTAGAATCTCTTAGATAGTATTTCTATAATATCAGATATTATTTTCTATGAATAGGGAGTTGACAAGTGAAAGCAAGATAGTACACGTCAAGCAGAAGGCACATGGGAATCTTTAAGTAAATGGTCCTCATTATTATTCTCATTAGATCAATACCCTTCCATTCTCTATCAAACAACATTAAACTATGTTTATAACTGAAGGACAATCTCTATCTTCATTCTAAGCCATGGAATGACTTGTGGTTTTCAAAAACCTTATAATACATAAGCTAAATAGATTAAGGAGTTCCCCTCATAATTTAACTTTAAACATAAACCTATAGAAACAGTATCCAAGGCGAAAAATAGGATTCTCCCCCAAGATCACACAGGTAGCTATAGGCAGTATTAAGAGTGGAACCCATGCTGTCTGCAAATCGATACAAGGTACTTACACCTAAGTCAGTAATTCTCAAGATTCAAACTCAGATGATAGAATGATGTTGGTTACTAGATTACCAATCCAGGTATTTTATCTATTTCAACTATTTTTCTTAAATCAAAAACCAAGAATTAGTTCAGTTCAGTTCAGTTGCTCAGTCATGTCCGGCTCTTTGTGACCCCAAGAACGGAAGCACGCCAGGCCTCCCTGTCCATCATCAACTCCCAGAATCCACCCAAACCCATGTCCATTGAGCCAGTGATGCCATCCAACCATCTCATCCTCTATCGTCCCCTTCTCCACCTGCCCTCAATCTTTCCCAGCATCAGGGTCTTTTCTTTTTTTTTTTTTTTTTTGTATTTATTTATTTTTTTACACGAACTCCCAAACATGAACCCCCCTCCCACCCCCCCCTCCACATCTTCCCAGAAAGATTGTTGAACGTGATGATGGAGTGGTGGCCATCCACATTCGAGTGGGGGACAGTGCATATTGATCTGTACAAACCCCAAACGGAAACACAATACCTTGACACCTGTATGAACAAAGGCAACACTCATACCGTATGTTAGTAGTAAAGGACAGGGAAGCCTGGCATGCTGTAGTCCATGGTGTTACAGAGAGTCGGACATATCTGAGTGACTGAACAACAACAAAACTTTGGATAAAAGAAACTTAAATAGAATTGAAATTGTCAAAAACAATGAGAAATGACAAATTTACTCCCTGAAGCCTCCTCTGGGCTTCCCCAGTGGCTCAGCAATGAGGATTCTGCCTGCAATGCAGGAGACGTGGCTTCAATCCCTAGGTGGGGAAGATCCCCTGGAGGAGGGCATGCCAACGTACTCCAGTAATTCTTGCCTGGAGAATCTCATGGACAGAGGAACCTGGCGGGCTATAGCTCATAGGGCCGCAAAGAGTCAGACATGACTGAAGCAACATAGCAGGCATGCATGCATGCCTCTTCCAGTATCTAAAGAGATGCTATATTCCATTCTATAGCAACTGAGCCCCCACCTCTTCAAGGAATATTTCAGCCAATAAATCATGATAGGGATTTGACTTTGCAGTCAGCTCTATACCAAGGTGTGTTTGGCTTTTCTGTGCCAGAAAATGCTTGAATATCTATGGTTAAGAGTTTAGCCTTGGCCAGGGAACATCCACTCCTGCTTGAGAGTTAACCTGGTCCTAAGAAATGAGCATGATGAAGCTGTTATCTTGCAGTGCATCCTAGAGTAAGGCAGGGACTGTCTTTATACTAGAGTAGGATGAAAACAACGACCCATGGTACACAGGAGGAAACCTCACAATGGTGATTTCAGGGGACTGTCTGCTATCTAATCACCAAAGACTCATTTGGAGAGGAGAGAATCAGAAAAGTTAATACCCAGGTTCTTTTCCAGTTTATCTGTCTGGAGTTACTATTACTTTAAGAAGTTTAAAGTAAGAAGCACATTGTGTGATAACCAATGTGAAACTGAGAAGGAGGACAGTAAAGGATTCCCAAGCTAGAGAGAGTATAAAACAGATTTCAAGGCTAAGGGAGCTTGGATCATCACCACCATCCATCTCCAAAACTCTTTTATCTTGTAAAATGGAAACTCTGTACCTATTAAACAATAACTTCCTTTTCCCTTATTTAGTTGTACATACCTTATTTTGTCAAATATTTTCTAACATTTTTGTGCAATTTTCACTCAAATCCCAATTGCTGTGCTCAAATATAACAAATCTTATAAAAATAACTTCTCATTTTCTTCAAAACTAAAGAGATAACACAAAAATGTTCAGAGAGGGCAATATACCACTAACACAGGTGAAATATGAGTTAAATGGTGATTATATGATGTGATGACACTGAAACCTGGGCCAAGCTGGCTTTGATTTGTGCAATTTGTCCTGTTCCTTTGACAGATGTCAAATGTTATCTTCTCAGCTACATCATGTGACAACATTTCTGCTAATAAACCACCCCATATTTCCATTCTGCTAGACCGTCACAAGTTATGGGAGATTATATAGAGTTAGCCAAGTTTACTAAGCCTTTCAGGGAAAGTCTCTAAATTTTCCTTATCTCTGACAAAGACAAAGTTGTTTAAGGATAAAAACCATGGAGTTCTGAGATAACATGGAGTCCTGAGATAACAGAAAATTTCTTGGCTTCACAAAGCAATTATTTATTAAACCCATATTTCCATAGAACATACACATTTATCAATAAAATCCCTCTAGACCATAGAGAATAAGATAGGCCGTCATGATGAGGATGATTAAGGTTAAAAACAGGAGTATTTAAATCTTTATTTTGTTTCAGCCTAGTGTTAATTTATATAATGTTATGAAGCTCTGTACACTATAATAGGTGCTAAAAGGTCAACAAAAGACACACAATGTCCCTGCTTTAAACTATTTAAATCTAGTTAAGAAAACAGAATATATACACTAAAAAAAAAAGGTAAACAATAATAAAAGATAGTCTATAGATAGATGTCAAAAAAAAAGCACCAAAAAAAAAAAAAACCAGAATGTGAGTCAAAAAGATAGTAACATAGGATGGAGTAACCATTCAAGTATGATTTCCAGGAAGTGGAAATTGTGCTGAATCCTGAAAGAAAAGATTATTTTTTAGGTAAAAAGATGAAAGAGAAGCAAACAAGAACATAAGCTTGAGCAAAATCACAGATTCAAGAAATAAAATGTTGAGTTAAAGCACACAAATTAAGGAGAATCAGGCTTTCTTTGATGGCCTTAACTTAGAGGAAACTTGAGGAAAGCACTGGTTGTTTCAATGGGGTTACTATGTGGGTAACTGGAAACAGTGTCAGACTTTATTTTTGGGGGCTCCAAAACTACTGCAGATGGTGAATGCAGCCATGAATTAAAAGACGCTTACTCCTTGGAAAGAAAGTTATGACCAACCTAGACAGCATATTCAAAAACAGAGATATTACTTTGCCAACAAAGGTATGTCTAGTCAAGGCTATGGTTTTTCCAGTGGTCATGTGTGGATGTGAGAGAAAACTGAGCACCGAAGAATTGATGCTTTTGAACTGTGGTGTTGGAGAAGACTCTTGAGAGTCCCTTGGACTGCAAGGAGATCCAACCAGTCCATTCTCAAGGACATCAGTCCTGGGTGTTCTTTGGAGGGAATGATGTGGAAGCTGAAACTCCAGTACTTTGGCCACCTCATGCAAAGAGTTGACTCATTAGAAAAGACTCTGATGCTGGGAGGGATCGTGGGCAGGAGGAGAAGGGGATGACAGAGGATGAGATGCCTGGATGGCATCACTGACTCAATGGACTTGAGTCTGAGTGAACTCTGGGATTTGGTGATGTACAGGGAGGCCTGGAGTGCTGTGATTCATGGGGTCACAAAGAGTCAGACATGACTGAGTGACTGAACTGAACTGAACTGAAAGTAAAAGGACCTTAAAAATGAACTGAAATATTTGGACTTTTTCCTATATACCAGTGGTCATCAAATATTTTTGAACATATACCCCTTTCTTTTTGAACCTGCATTTATAATGTATTTATATTTATTTATAAATTCTATTAGTCAGCCACTAATTTATAATACATATATATATAAATAGAGATTTTTAAAGAATAGTATAAAAAAGAAAAATAATTTTAAATACCTTACTCATCATAATAGTTCCATACCATCACTACTTAATATTTCAAGGCAGAGTAGCTACTGGGGATGCATTGCAGCATAACAGTAGTAAATGAAAGCTCTTAATTCACTTAATCCTAGCCAAAGGCAGAGAAGAGATGAAAGTATATATTTCTAACAAGCTTTTGGTTTGTTTCAGATTTTTTGGCAATAATATCTGATTAGACAATTATGTTTAACTTTATAAGACAAAGAGCTCTTAAGAGGAGATACAGAAGTTTAATACAGCAAGGGATTCCCAAAGAATAGCAAGGGATTCCCAAACGAGAGAGTATGAAATGGCTGTGCCATTTTTGAAGACTTAGAATGGGAAAAAGAAAAGGAATGAAGAAATCTCAGTAATGGTTTTGTCAATTGTGTGTTGAAAAAATATTTTGGATATACTGGGTTAATAAAATATATTATTAAAATTAGTTTCACCTCTTTCTTTTGACTTTTTTAAATGTAGCTATGAGAAAATTTTAAATTGTGCAAGTGGATAGCACTGTATTTTTTATTGTACTGCTCTAGATACCGAAGTGACTGAAATGTGAAAGATGATTGAATGCAAGATTATTCTGAATAAAGTTTTAAATATACTGTTGCATTCACTATCTGATTTAATCAGATTATCATTTCTTGGCCATGTATTTTGCTTTGTTAATATCACATATTTTATTAATATTCAATGAGAATATCCAAGCAAAAAAGATGAGGGGAATCTGAGATGTACAGGGAGTTGAAAGATACAACCAACAAGGACAGTAAAATCCTTCATCTTATCCATCATGATCCTGATATAACCTGTATTGGGGAGATAAAGAGTGGGGTGCACATGGAAAAGCAAGACAGCGCATACCAGGGCAAATCCATCACAGAAGCCAGCCTCCTCAACTCCACCTTCATCAGGAACCCAGCCAGTACACATGAATATTGACAGTGTAAGACCAGGCATGCTGTAGTGCCTGATGCCAAGCATGTGCCACTGCTGGACAATGTCAGCACGCTGGCCAATGACATCATTTAATGGAGGACAGGGGGCAGAGGGGTGCCTCCAGCTCTTCCCCAGGACCTAGCTGCCATGGAGCCAGACAGAGAGGAGGAGCCAGACTGGGAGGAGCACCAGCCTTTGAAACAGATAAAGGTCACTAAGTAAGTTCATTAGAGCTAGATTTGGAGACTCATGGTGCTGAAAAGTGCCAGTGAGGTTTTATGATTAAAAATATTAGATCTGAAAAAAAAAAAAAAAAAGGATGGGGGTAGAGGAACAGGGTACGGGCTTCCCTGGTAGCTCAGCTGGTAAAGAATCCACTTGCAATGCAGGAGACCCTGGTTTGATTCCTGGGCTGGGAGGATCCCCTGCAGAAGGGACAGGCTACCCATTCCAGTATTCTTGAGCTCCCCTGATGACTCAGCTGGTAAAGAATCCACTTGCAACCTAGATAGTACATTCAAAAGCAGAGACATTACTTTGCCGACTAAGGTCCGTCTAGTCAAGGCTATGGTTTTTCCTGTGGTCATGTATGGATGTGAGAGTTGGACTGTGAAGAAGGCTGAGTGCCGAAGAATCGATGCTTTTGAACTGTGGTTTTAGAGCAGACTCTTGAGAGTCCCTTGGACTGCAAGGAGATCCAACCAGTCCATTCTGAAGGAGATCAGCCCTGGGATTTCTTTGGAAAGAATGATGCTAAAGCTGAAACTCCAGTACTTTGGCCACCTCATGAGAAGAGTTGACTCATTGGGAAAGACTCTGATGCTGGGAGGGATTGGGGACAGGAGGAGAAGAGGACGACCGAGGATGAAATGGCTGGATGGCATCACGGACTCAATGGACTTGAGTCTGAGTGAACTCCGGGATTTGGTGATGAACAGGGAGGCCTGGCATGCTGAGATTCATGGGGTCGCAAAGAGTCGGACATGACTGAGTGAATGAACTGAACTGAAACTGCAATGCAGAAGACCCTGGTTTGACTCCTGGGCTGGGAGGATCCCCTGGAGAAGGGAATAGCTACCCACTCCAGTATTCTGGCCTGGAGAATTTCATAGACTGTACAGTCCATGGGGTCAAAAAGAGTTGGACATAACTGAGCAACTTTCACTTTCAGAGAAATGGTTGGTTTGAAAATGCATCAATAAACAGTGGGAGTGAGATAAACAATGGTCGGTGCTCATTCAAGCAGCAGTAAATTAGGGAGGAAAAGCCAACAGATTTTAATTAAAGTCTCTCTATATAGTTTTAGTTTTTTATTGAAATTCTGCTCCCAGATTCTCAAGAAAAGTTTGTAATGAGGCTACTTCCAACACCTTTTGGAGAACTAATTTCTTGGAACCTAATACTGCTAGATAGGCTATGATTGGTAGGTAAAGGATAAGGGTCTTATCTCAGACTTGCAATTACCCACTTTCATTCCCCCACCCAACCAGGGATGGAACCTAGATCCTGGCAGTGGAAGAGCTGAGTCCTAACCCCTGGACTGACCAGGAATTCCCACTTTCATCCTTGCTATGCTATGCTGTCGCTTCAGTCATGTCCAACTTTGTAGGACCCCATAAACAGCAGCCCACTGGGGTCCTCTGTCCACAGGATTCTCCAGGCAAGAATACTGGAGTGGGTTGCCATTTACTTTCATCCTTGACAATATGTTAAAAAGTTTTAATTTAAATAAAACTTCAAAAAGTTTAGTTATTTGATTCAATAACTACATTTTGAATAAATTATATTAAAAATTTAACTTAATCATAGAATCAATTTTTTTAAGTTAAAGAAGAAATTTTGATCAGTTATCAAGAAAACCTATTGAGCCAAAATAAAGGTTTTGATATACTGGAGTGTGCTTTGGGGATTTATACATCATCCTCTGAAAATAAGGAATTAATGGTACAGGTGTTTTTGGTTTTTTTTTATTTGTTTGTTTGTTTTCATTTTTAGGAGACATAAGGGTGGAAATGATAATTTTCAAGTTCTCTAATAACATAATTCTTTAAAATCTTCCAGAATCTACCATTACTTTGTGGAACTATATAAACAGCACATTTGTGAAAATATATTTTATTTTCATTTTTCCAATTGAAAATACTAAATAGTAGTATTTAGGTCATGAGGATTGATTCACGGTGATATGTAGTGCCATAAAAAGTAGGAATATTCATGTTACGTGTTCATTTACATTTTTCCTAATGAAATACTTGATTTGTGAACCTGACTTTTTCCTCCCCAAAATGAATATACTCATTATGGTTTAGAAAGACAACTATTAATAAACAGCCCATTTATAATATTAATTAGTAAAACATTTACTACCATTAGACTAGAGCTACAGACCTTTTTTCTACACTCTTAGTTTCAAAGATAAGATATAATTCCTCTTTCTGGACATGACATTTAGTAAGAAATATCTGTAGCAAAACTAATTTTACAATTTCAATTTGTCCAAGTATTGGAGAAATAACATATTTTGTAATAATATGATATTAAAGAAACATTCAGTGTTGTGGGCCAAGTAACAGAAGTTAAAATTTAACTGATACACTAGATCCTATTTTAATATTATTTTCTACTATTGTCCAATACTTTTTAGTATTCACTATGGTTTATTTGTGATTTATAGGTTTTTTTTTTTTATAACTCTACCTAATAAATATTTGCCCAAGAGGAAATGTTGGAGGAAGAAATATCCAAAATACAAATCTGAAAAATACTTAGCAGTGATTCATTTATTCACCAAGAAAAAGCCTAACTTGTTGAATGTTTATCAAAATGTTCATGTAACAATCAATGGCTATTATATCAACCCATATTAGCAAAATAATGTAACCAAAATAACCTATGGGGGCAGGAATTTTTTAACTTTTATAAAAAGTTTTTTCTATAGCAATCTGTGTACAGAGTGATGACCGTCACACGTTAGGTATACAATAAAAATGTTTAAGTGAAAGAATGGATTAACTGCTTACATCTATTAATTCACCCTTTTCTTCCACAAACATTTATAAACATACAAAAAAACCATATACACACTAGAGACAAAGATGAATGAGACATGGTCCTCAACCTCAAAATATTCTCAGTAAATGGAAAGAAAATAAAAACACATAATAACAGTAAACATGTGCACGTGCAATTATTTTAATTTTCACAAAAGTCTACGTGCACATGTGGAACACCTAGGACACGTTGATCTGGGGAGGACTATCGGGCGAGGGATGGCAGTCAGGAAGTGTTTCNTGGAAAGAAAATAAAAACACATAATAACAGTAAACATGTGCACGTGCAATTATTTTAATTTTCACAAAAGTCTACGTGCACATGTGGAACACCTAGGACACGTTGATCTGGGGAGGACTATCGGGCGAGGGATGGCAGTCAGGAAGTGTTTCTTGGAAGAAGTGAGTATTAAATGATGGACAACTGTCAGTCAAATAAAAAACAAAGAAAATAATACCTCAGAACAGAGGAAGGGGACACTCAGAAAGGATGCGTTCCATGGAACCGTGAACTAAAGAAAAGGCAGAGAACTGGGAAGGAAGACAGAGGCCAGACTATAGAACTTGCTTTTAAACTTCTACTTATGGGTCATGGTGAACCTTTAAAAGTCTCAAGTGGAGATAATAGGTTTTATATTAAATAATTACTCAGGTAATTATGTAAAAGATAAGATTAGACTGAAGGTGAAACAATATTCCAGCCATCAAGTAGAGAACTGGCATAAGGGTTACAACTAAATCAGAAGCATCTGCTAGCTAAAGAGCATCTGATTTTCACAGCAGTTAGGACAGTAATTCTCAATATCTGAAGGCTATAAGAATCATGTACAGGCTTGTTTCAGACTACCCATGGCCCCTCCACTCCCTCTAAGGATTTCCCCTAAGGAGTGCACCCCGATTTCCAATAAGAATCACTGACATTGTGACCCATTATTAATGACATCTATAAGTCTGTCATAGCTCTCGGGTGAAAAAGGTTGAAAACTATATATTTAGAAGGTATTAATAAAGTCACCTGGACTTAGTAATTAAATCATTGCATGGAGAGTGGACAATAAAATCTAGAATCATTGTGTGAACTGGATGCATATGCAGAGCCATTAACTGAGATACACAAGAGGATACAAAGAAGGAGCAAGTTTCAGAGTCTGAAGTGCTTGCAGAACATTTGGGTAAAACGATTAAAAGTGAAAGAAAAGTGAAGTCGCTCATTTTTTGCAACCCCATGGACTGTAGCCCACCAGGCTCCTCTATCCATGGAATTTTCCAGGCAAGAGTCTAGAGCGGGTTGCCATTTCCTTCTTCAGGGTATCTTCCTGACCCAGGGATCAAACCCCAGTCTCCTGCTTTGCAGGCAGACGCTTTACCATCTGAGCCCTCAGGGAAGCCCCAAAAAGGTTAACAGAGGGAAATAAAAGTCTCAGGCCTGGGGAAGAAGTCTGAGCTGGAAACTTGAAATCATCAAGATATAAATGACAGATAAAATACAAGTAAAGGAATTCCTTGTAGACCAAGAAGAATTAGAGGGTCCAAATAGAACCCGTAGAGCCCTTCTTAGGGAGCGTAAAAGAGGAGCTTCAGAAGCCAGCTGAGAAGAAACTGCAAGAAAAAAAAAAAAGGTGATGAAGAAAAAGGAAGAGAAGAAAGAGGAGAATCGCGGCCACCAGGAGGGTCCTGTTCTGAAACCTCCAAGTGAGAAGAGTTTCAAAAAGAGGCAGTGATCAAGATGCAGTGCAGTAGAAAAGTTCTACTAGATAAATGCTGGGAACCCCCTGCTTTGGGCAGGAAGTCGGTTTCATAAGCTTTGCCAGAAGAAATTCCACGAAAACACGGAGATAAGAGACAGGTTATATGGGACCGAGGAGTTGGAATTGTGGAAATGACTAAGACACAAAGAGTCTACTCTTGGAAGAAGTTAAAATACATTAATTATTTCTCTCTGCTCTGCTTCATTTTTATGTTTACTCACTAAAAAGGATTTGTTCTCATTTTTTTTAACTGAAAAGATATGCATAATCACATAAAGTTGCCCCAACTGTGAAGCCAGAAATACAAACTATTACGTCCACATTTTCAATGCAAAAATTTTTAAACCGCTTATGACTCCACCTAGACTGAAAGTAAATATACTCAAACTAAATCCTTTTTGATTCTTGGCATTGCCTGCTATCAACTTTGAAAAAAAGTGAGGACAGTTTAAGTCAAAACAAGGTCTGGTTTCTGCCAAACAATTGAAGCTTTGCTTAAACAGAGCTTTTTTCCTTACTCTTACTCTCTTAACTCCAGACTCAATCTGTAGCATAGTCATAAAACTGAGAGGAGAAAATAGAGAACATTAAATAAAACAGAAATTGGCTTTTTTAAAGCAACAAACTTGGGACGTAGGTCAATAAAATGTATTCAGAGGATGTTACACGTAGTGGCTCTCTGATCCGTATTTATAGCACTATAAGCTTGTTGGAACTCTGTATTCAGATGGGTATATCTTTCCTTATCTCCTTCGCTTTTTGCTTCTCTTCTTTTCTCAGCTATTTGTAAGGCCTCCTCAGACAACCATTTTGCCTTTTTGCANTAGTGGCTCTCTGATCCGTATTTATAGCACTATAAGCTTGTTGGAACTCTGTATTCAGATGGGTATATCTTTCCTTATCTCCTTCGCTTTTTGCTTCTCTTCTTTTCTCAGCTATTTGTAAGGCCTCCTCAGACAACCATTTTGCCTTTTTGCATATCGTTTTCATTGGAAAAGATCCTGATGCTGGGAAAGATTGAGGGCAGGAGGGGAAGGGGGTTGAATAGCATCATCAACTCAATGGACATGCATTTGAGCAAACTCCAGAGACAGTAAAGGACAGGATAGCCTGGTGTGCTGACGTCCAAAATCCATGGGATCGCAAAGAGCCAGACACAACTGAGCAACTGAACAACATCAACAAAATAAGCTTGTTGATCACACTGACCATATTTTAGGGTATTCATTCAGCTATTGACTCAACAAATATTAATAAGTATCTAGCATTGTGCCAGGCAGAAGCCCTTGTGTTAAGGATATAGCTTACGGTTGGTAGAAAAGGCACAGTATTAAAAAGCAATAATCTTAAATCTGACACATGCTAAAATTGAAGAAGGAACAAAAGCTTTTAGTAAATTGAGGGGACTGGGAAAACACAGTGAGGAAATGCTTCCTGAGGAAGGGTACTTGAGCTGGAATCTATGGGACACGTGTGAGTTAGCCAAGTGAAGAGGGGAAAGTCTGCAAGCAAGCAAGAGCATGGAGCATTTCAGGAGCTGAAGGAAGTTTGACTTGGCTGGAGTCTAGTGTGAGTGGAAACCTGGCACGGCATGAAACTGGAGATTTGGGTAGTTAGGGTCCAGATGATGTCAGCCACGTGTGGTAGGCTGCCTCTGAGAAAGCCACAGGGATCCCTGGGCTTGGGTAGCCTTTAGTTCTGGAGTGTGGGCTGAATTATTGCCTCGCTCCTAATTAACAGCTTACAGGCATAGTTCAAAGATACTGCATGTTCGGTTCCAGAACACCTCAATAAAGCAAACATGCAATAAAGCAAGTCACACAAAATTTTGGTTTCTTAACATATGTAAAGGTTATGTTTACACTATACTGTAGTGCATTAACTGTGCAAGAGCATTACATCTAAAAAAGCAACGTACATATCTTCACTTTAAAATACTTTATTTTTTAAAAAAGCACCAACCATCACCTGAGCCTTCAGTGAATTGTAATCTTGTTGCTGGTGGAGGGTTTGAAATATCGTGAGAATTATCAGAACATGACCCAGAGACACAAAGGGAGCAAATGCTATTGGGAAAATGACACTGATAGACTTGCTTGTTGCAGGGTTGCCACAAACCTTCAATTTGTGAAAAATAAAAGATCTTGAAACATAATACAATGAGATATGCCTGTACAGCGGGGAAGGCAATGGCACCCCACCCCAGTACTCTTGCCTGGATAATCCAATGGACGGAGAAGCCTGGTGGGCTGCAGTCCATGGGGTCGCTAACAGCCGGACAGACTGAGCGACTTCACTTTCACTTTTCTCTTTCATGCATTGGAGAAGGAAATGGCAACCCACTCCAGTATTCTTGCCTGGAGAATCCCAGGGATGGGGGAGCCTGGTGGGCTGCCGTCTATGGGGTCACACAGAGTCGGACACGACTGAAGTGACTTAGCAGCAGCAGCATGCCTGTACAGCAAAAGCAATGGGCTGTCACTTCCACGATTAGGTTATTCAAAGACTGTGGCTTCTGGTATAGGTGTTGCCTCTCTTCTGGACCATTCATTCATCTCTCACTCTGGGAGAAGCCAAGTGACATGTTATGAGGCAGTCCTTTGGAGCCCACATGCCCTCTGAGGTTCACATGAGTATGCCTAGAAGCAAATTCTTTCCAAGTTGTGCCTTGAGATGACTGCAGTTCTGGCTGACACCTTGACTGCAGCTTTGTGAGAGACCATGAGGTTAGTTCTATATATGTGTGTGTGCTCATTCATTAAGTCACGTCTGACTCTCTGTGACTCCATGGACTTGTAGCCCACCAGGCTCCTCTGTCCATGGAATTTCCCAGGCAAGAATACTGGAGCATGTTACCATCATCTTCTCCAAGGTATCTTCCCAACCCAAGGACTGAATCCATGTCTGCTGCATTGGCAGGTGGATTCCTTACTGCTGAGCCACCAAAATCAGTATTACCCACTCTTTAACACCTGACCCAGAGAAACTGTGAGATAATAAATGTGCGCTGCTTCCAGCCACTAAGTTTTGGAGTAGTTTGCTAATGCAACAGAAGATAGCTAATATACTATGTTTAAAAATTGGGTTGAGCATTAACCTAATGGAATGAGAATATGTTAAAGGATTTTAAGGAGAAAATATTAAACATATTGCTGCTTGAAATTTTAGATATTCTATAAAACTGTCACAATAAGCCTGAAAGAATCACCTAGATCCACCCAGGGAAATAAACATTTAAACAAATAACGATTTCTTTTTTTGTCAAAGTCATATTTATTAAGATTAAACTTTTCTGAGGCAAAAATGAGCATTGCATGTTATACAAACAAAAAGACTGGTGCATTTTATGTGTTCTTATAAAATTAGATTGCTATACATTGTAAGGGATTTTTATAGATTCTTAGAATAAGATCTCCTTTGTATGGAAGATGGGAGGTGGGGAGGGTGGGAGAGAGAATGTACTGATACAAGAACAGGTCAAGTATGTCTTTCGTTGACGAAAGAGAACAATGTAAATTCCTTACTTCATTTATAAGTCTTGACTCTGTTGTCCCAGAAACACTCTGGAGCTACTGATAATCTGCTTAGTGGAGGGGGTGGGGGTGGTGGTGTTCCCAATAAACAAATAATAATTTCTGCTACAAAATTCTAAAGTTCATTACCCTATGTAAAACTTCCACATCACTAATCATATTAATCAGTCAACAATCAACCTGATCAATTTCTTAAAAATCCCCCTTCTGGTGCACTGCTTTAATTCAGGCCTCTATCATCTCCAGTCTAGACCACTGGCATGTGTGCCTCCTCAGTCACTCAGTCATGTCTATGGACTATAGCCCTCCAGGCTCCTCTGTCCATGGAATGTTCCAGGCAAGAATACTGGAGTGGGTTGCCATTGCCTGCTCCAGGGGATCTTCCTGTCCCAGGGACTGAACTCACGTCTCCTGCATCTCCTGCCTGACAGGCAGATTCTTTACTACTGAGCCACCTGGGAAGCTCCGAGACCACTGGCAATGCCCTATTTATTTCCCCACCTAGAGTCCGTTGCCTTCCAATCCATTCTCAAACTACTATCCCCAAAAAAGGTAGTTTAAAGGGATTACAAAAGGGAAGTCTAATCACATTATATTCCATCATTTTATAGGGAGAACTCTGATCTGCTCTGCCAGTCATACATACATATTAATGACATGGTGCCTGCTTCTTTTGCATCAGCTCCCAAATCACAACTTGTTACACTGCTCCAAATTCAATGGGCTCTCAAAATAATCTGTAGAGTGCTTAGTAAAAGAGTTGAATCCCTTAATCAAGAAGTTTGTCCTCTGTGCATCTCAAAGATGGAACATTTTCAATTGTTTTCACAACTTCCAAATATAAGCTCCAATTTAGAGAAATTTTATAAAACACTGGAAAGGAAAAACAAAAAGCAATTTCATTCTGTTGGATCAGTGAAGACATACTCTTTAGGGAAGAAGTTTCAGACGCATATCCCATCAGAAAACTATTCCATTTACCAGCTTGACACCTCAGTGTAGCTCTTCACATCATAGCATCAGTCCCTGACCCACTCAGGGAGACACAATTCTATAAGTATTCAGAAACACGGCAAGATTAGTACCTGAGGAACCATTAGCATTTCCAAAAGCATTATATGAATTGTTCCTGTGTGAGACATTTAATTGTAAAAAGGAAAATGGTAATTAATTCACAGTCATTTCAACTGCCTGATTGTTTCAAGTAACATTGATGTCATAAAATCCTTTAGCCAACTAACAGACTATTAAACGAAGACAAAAAATTCCAGTAATCAAGAAAGGAAAGGTCTCTTTCTCCTTTAAAATCCAACAATATTCAAATTTTTAATCCAAGCAATAAAACTAAACAGAAGTGTTCAACTAAAATCTTAGTTGTTATTTATCTAAGTGATGTGGCCATCTTCTGAAGAGTAATGAAAAATTATACATAATCATTTATTCTTAAAATTGCATTCATTGAACAAAACTCTAATCTTTTTCATCATTCCTTTTATAACTTTTGACAAGGTCAAATATTGAAGTTCAGAGGTACCATCAAAGTAGAAAATGAAAAATATTCTTTTTAGCCACTATGATATACTTCCAAATATAAAATAATCCTCCATTCTAGAGTAATGCTAATTAGTCTATGAGGTAATTCTGCAGATTGAAACCCAGTTTTTAAAACCATTTGTGTGTAAGTCAAAATTAATGTTAAAAAAGCTTCTGTAACTTATTAAGTAAATCAAATAAATTATTAACATTCATAAATATTAGCATCAAAAGGAAACATTCAACTTGCTGTAAGGTCAGTTTAGAATGACCCTGAAGAAATCTTTAGAGGTTTTTTTTTAAAAATTCTAATCAAGATTAGAATAACCATGATGAAGAAGTTTAGATAACTATTAGGTAAACATATATTTTCTAACATTTTTGAGAAACTGTCATTAAGTAATATCACCTCTATAAATACTACATAACAAGAAAAATCCATTTATGTCTTTTTTGCAATTTACACTTCACTTAGATGGTTCAGAATCATAAAAGCATCTATGAAGAGAGATTTAAAAATCATTATATGACAATGTTTGTTTAATAGAAAGTGATGGCTTAAATGCTACAATATGTTTCTTGAATATCTTCACATTAAATAGTAATTGAACAAAAAGCCCCCTGGTTCTCCTCAAGGGCAAGTCCCACAAAGCTCCTCATTATTGGAATTTCCAACTTGGAAGCCAAACTAAATAACAAGGAGTAATTTGCCAATTAGAACTTCCTGCTCTTTTCTCTTTATTCCTTAAACACCATTCAGGGGCTGAACCGGTCAAACACTTTTAGCTTCAAAACAGCAACTGAAAGGATTTAATTTGTGTCTCTCCAAGGTGAAGCTGTCAAGAGGCAGCCGTGATGCAGTCCATGTTCCCCTGCAGCAACTTCCCTTCGGGACAGAGAAGCAGGTTTCCACTCTTAGAGAAGACGGAGTTTCCTTTTCTCATTTCCCATTATTTCATTTCAATTAATGACCTCCAAATTTTATAATTGTGTAACTACTGGGCTTGAGAAGCTTGAGCCAATGCGTCTCTGGAAACTGCTAATGCCTTCAGACCAAACCTGTGTTATACCGGAAATAAAGAACTTCACAGGGGCCTGACATGGATTGGAATGAGGACCATGAAAACTCTGTTAAATCCCAAACTGTGTGGCCCAAGACAGGATCACATTATTCTCGTATTAGTGTAGGTCATGGCAAGAGAAGGAGTAAAATAACTTAGAAATCCTTCACAACATTTGCATGCCTTCACAGTATTTGCATTTCTTGTCTGCATTTTCCTAATTTTAATCCCAGTCGACATCTCACCTTGTTATTCAGTTTTAAATGCCCCATGATGAACAGAATTTAGATGCAGACTTCTAAATTGCAAACATACTTCAGATTAACACTACATCATGAAATCTGGTCCTCTTTTTCCACCTAAGGAGTCCTGACTTGAGCTCAAGGCTTCTCCATCATAGACTCGTTAGCATTTGAAAAAGAGGTTTCACTTTCCTCACTCTGAGCCTGCACATGACCCCAAGGGACTGCTCACTCCTCTGAACCCTGGGCCAGGAAAATCAGTTCAGGAGAAACTATTTTTTCAAATGTCTACTTACAGAAAGTTTGATATTTGTAATCAGGGTGTCCCCCCCCGCTTTATACTATTTTGGATCTGTACTGATTATCGATTGAAAATACAGTAGAGTATTTCTATTTGTATATCTAAAAATCAGTCTTAAAATGAGAATGTGTTACCTCTATTAATGAACCGCTTCAAAGATTACCCAGGTTAAGAGAAGTTATTTTTATCATAGTAGATAGCAGACGCTCAAGATCTCTGAGCTAAGATATGACAAAGATTCTCGTCATGGCCAAACTTAAGTCAAGCTCCTCTGATCTCTTTTTCAACTAGTCCTCAACTTCTGGGCTTCCATGTTCTTCTCTGTATTGTCCTATATTAGTGAGAATCTTGCTAAGTTGGTTTAACCAGAACCCCCCATCCTCTATGATCACCTTCAATATCTGATTGACCAGGTGATGTGTGATCACTCAGGCCCACCTTCAGCAAGAATCCTGTTAGTTCACTGTAACCAGAACTAGTCTTAAACCTAAGATTTCCTCTTAGTAATTTTCATCTGCTGATCCCCAGCCTGCTCTTTGGCTACAAGTCCCCACTTTTCCTTGTTGTATTTGGAGCTGACTCCAATTTCTTTCCCCACTGCCCCCACTGCAAACCTCCATCACAGTGGTTCTTATACCTATCTTAAAAGTCCCCTGAAAAATATTTGCCTTACTGTTCTTTCACAGTATTGTGAATAATTTTTTCTTTAGCAGAGGTCAGGAGAGATTAATCCTTTTTAAAGTAATTGTTAGGACAAATTTCCTCACTTCCTACTCGGTTTTAAAAGGATCTAGGCAATGTAAATTAAAGTGAAAATAAATATTGTAGAGATAAGGTATAAGGAAATATAAAGAGCTTGAACTTCATACAGTGTCTTCCTATCACTGTACTACTGTGGGAAAGTTTCAGCTCAAAAAAAACTAGATCAACAGAAATTTGTAGTCACAGAATTTAGAACTTAAGCAAATCTTAATGATTAATTAATTAATGATCATTTAATTCTTAACCTAAGCCACACAATTTTCCAGATAAAGAAATAAGACTTAAAAATAATGTTTTAAAATTATAACAGAGGTTGCTTTTACTAACATCTTTTGCAATCAACTTTAAGTGTCACTTAACATGGGAAAAGAGTAGCTTATTCTTACCTTCATAAAAGAACTTCAAAATCAGTTTACTCAAAGGAAATATCCATGCTACCATCTTGCCACGTGCCCAAATTAGGAAAAATGAAACTTTCATTGATGCCTGTTCATCTGTCAGCATTCAGATGTGTCCTGAGTCTGCAACTTGCTCTCCCTCTCCTCCCAGGAAATGGTCACACATTTCCCTGTGTTGGTCTTGCTCAAGTTCCAAGGCACTCTCCATACTGTTGCAATAATTATTTCTCATCCACAGTTTTGTCTTGTCATTCTCTCACTTTCCAAGTTCTGATGGAGCCTCATCACCCTCCTACGCCCCAACCATAGCATGGCAGTCAACAACTTCTTACCCTCTTGCTTTAATTTCTGACCAGTGTCTTCTGCAGTCCTTCCTCCACTCATTTTAGGGTACAGCTGCATCCACCTTCAACCTTTCACAAATATTCATACCTCTGTGACTTGACTTATGCCTCTCACTCTTTTGGAGTCTTCTTCCCACCCACGTATATTCTCTCCTTTCTCTATCTTGCATATTTTCATATATCTTCACCTTTCATCTATCTTCTCTTTGAGTCTTTCTCCCCCACAACAGTTTCTTATCACAGCACATTTCATTTGGATTATTATATCCACATCTTTAAAATAAATTCAATCTCAATCTCTATTCCACATACACTCCAAAATTGAGAGCTGCCTATCTTTGAAGCCCAATTGCATCTGGTCCCATCACTTCATGAGAAATAGATGGGGAAACAGTGGAAAACAGTGTCAGACTTTATTTTGAGGGGCTCCAAAATCACTGCAGATGGTGATTGCAGCCATGAAATTAAAAGACGCTTACTCCTTGGAAGAAAAGTTATGACCAATCTAGATAGCATATTCAAAAGCAGAGACATTACTTTGCCAACAAAGGTCCGTCTAGTTAAGGCTATGGTTTTTCCTGCGGTCATGTATGGATGTGAGAGTTGAAATGTGAAGAAGGCTGAGCACTGAAGAATTGATGCTTTTGAACTGTGGTGTTGGAGAAGACTCTTGAGAGTCCCTTGGACTGCAAGGAGATCCAACCAATCCATTCTGAAGGAGATCAGCCCTGGGATTTCTTTGGAAGGAATGATGCTAAAGCCACCTCATGCGAAGAGTTGACTCATTGGAAAAGACTCTGATGCTGGGAGGGATTGGGTGCAGGAGGAGAAGGGGACGACCGAGGATGAGATGGCTGGATGGCATCACTGACTTGATGGACGTGAGTCTGAGTGAACTCTGGGAGTTGGTGATGGACAGGGAGGCCTGGCATGCTGCGATTCATGGGGTGGCAAAGAGTCAGACACAACTGAGCAACTGAACTGAACTGAACTGATTTTCCTTACAACACAGTGCTTGTATACAGGGGGAAAAAAAAGGGAAAGCATCAGTCACTCAGTCATGTCCGACTCAACTCTTTGCAGCCCCAGGAACTGTAGTGCACCAGGCTCCTCTGTCCATAGAATTCACCAGGCAAGAATATTGGAGTGGGTTGCTACACCCTTCTCCAGGGGATGTTCAGGGTCCAGGGATCGAACCCAGGTCTCTCACATTGCAGGCAGATTCTTTACCGTTTGAGCCACCAGGGAAGCCCATCTGAGCCAGCAAGGAAGACTACTATACAGAAAGAAAGTATCCTGTAAATGTGGAATAGAATCGCTTCAGCAATGAATCCAAATCGTCAGTTGTCAATGGTCAAGAGTCATTTCAAAATGACTTCCTACTGGATCACCTGCCATCATTAAAGAAAGTGGAAAATTACTGAATAGTTTAATACATCTTAAATTTTAGCATCAAGTAATGAAATATATGGAAGGCTACACTACTCTTAGATGTTCATTGATCAATATTAATTGAACCTATTGAAGTACATGTCAGGGCTATGCCGTGAGGTGATTTTAAATAGCATTAATAAAATATAATCTCTGCCCGTGGGAATTTAGAATCTAAAAATATGACCCTGGCAACATACACAGTTCTGACGATAAGCCATAAGAATAATATGTCACTGAGTTTGGGAGCTGCTAAATACAAATGAGTCTACAAAACACAGGAAAGCAGACATCAGTACGGACACCGAATTGAGATCACTGGGAAATACTTGGCTCAGAACTATATATTTTACTTACAGCTTCTTTCTTAAATAATTAGGATTTTTTTAAATGGATGTAATATGTATATTAATGAAAAATGATGTGAAGCATATAACTGGCTGCTCTATGGGATTAGATGGATGATAACGCGGAAATACATAAACGATCAAGAGGCCATTTCTGGTTTTCACACTTCATGAATATTTCTGGATTGATTGTTTCTGAGAATAATTTTATATGAATGCCTAATGAACATGTAATGTAAATACATACAGTCTGTAATTTACCTAATCTACTTCCCCAAACTGGTTATTATGACTTTGAGATAAAGAAAGTAAAGCCATACAGAGGCCACTGCAATATTATGAATGATCACATTTTGATCTATTTTTTTCTGTGATTTTTCTAAAAGTTGTCTAGCCCCACTGCGATTCTTAAAATGAGAAACTATTAGGCTTCTTAAGTTTCTGAGGTCTTTGGCGGTTCTCTCCTGTCTAGTTAATCAAGTAATACCTCCTAAGGGTACTTACGAGATGAGTAAAAACTGTGGTCATAATTTCTAAACTGTCAAGACAATGGGAATTTATACTTTGGATAAACCCCAGGGATGTAACATAGCAAGCAGTTCTATTTCAGTCTAGGGGGTAAGAAAGAAAAGGAGAAATATAGAGATGTGGTGAAAAGTTTCTTACAGCTATCCAATTTATTTTAACAGCATGTTTCTAAAATAATTATCATTAATAGAATCAACAGTTATGTATGACAGGAAAATTGCATCCAGAGTGAAACTGGGGAAAACAACTGTTCTATGAGAATTAAACTTGACACTGGGATCTTCATGTCTAGTGACAAATTTCAATACTGAAATATATTACATGTACATTTATATTCTTCATTATTTGGCTATCTGAATAGTTTTAGATCTCAAGATGACCTATACATCAAAATGTCACTGAATTTGTTGTGAAACTGTTTACCTTTTTGAAAAAAACTGAAGTATAATAATTGACTTACAATAGGATACTAGTTTCAGGTGTACAACATAGTAATTTAATATTTTTATACATTACAAATGACCATCACAATAAGTCTAGTTAAAATGTGTCAGTACATGAAGTTATTACAATGTTGTTGACAAAATTTTCTATGCTGGATATTACATCCCCATGACTTATTTACTTTATAACTCCAAGTTTGTACCTCTCAATCCCCTTTACCCATTTCCCTTCCCTCTCCGCTCTGGCAACTTCCACTTTGTTCTCTGCATCTATGAGTCTATTTCTGCTTTGATACATTTTTTTATTTGTTCTGTTTTTTAGATTTCACATATAACTGAAATCACGTAACTGTTTACCCTTAATATTAAATTCTTTGACTGAAGCTTTGAAAGTGCAAATTAAGTTCTCTATTCATTTATCAATTTAATAGTTCCCATTGAATCAGCATTGCAAATGCAGGGAAAACAATGATAAGATATCAAACCCTGTTTTCCTGACTTCTCTTTTGGTTGGTTGAAAAACAATTAGGTATGATCTGCAAAGAGACAAATTTCAAACCTTTAAAAAGGCTCTTAACTTGATAAGTAATTTCTAAGAATGCCACAGATATTTTACTTAGCACTTAGTAAAAAAAATAATATATTGTTTTCATAACATTGTAAATGTACATAATACCACTGAATTATACATATTAAAATGATTAATTTTTTCTTATGTAAATTTCACCTCAGCTTCAGCAATACGTGAACCGTGAACTCCCTGATGTTCAAGCTGGTTTTAGAACAGGCAGAGGAACCAGAGATCAAATTGCCAACATCCGCTGGATCATGGAAAAAGCAAGAGAGTTCCAGAAAAACATCTATTTCTGCTTTACTGACTATGCCAAAGCCTTTGACTGTGTGGATCACAATAAACTGTGGAAAATTCTGAAAGAGATGGGAATACCAGACTACCTAATCTGCCTCTTGAGAAATCTGTATGCAGGTCAGGAAGCAACAGTTAGAACTGGACATGGAACAACAGACTGGTTCCAAATAGGAAAAGGAGTACGTCAAGGCTGTATATTGTCTCCCTGCTTATTTAACTTATATGCAGAGTACATCATGAGAAACGCTGGACTGGAAGAAACACAAGCTGGAATCAAGATTGCCGGGAGAAATATCAATAACCTCAGATATGCTGATGACACCACCCTTATGGCAGAAAGTGAGGAGGAGCTAAAAAGCCTCTTGATGAAAGTGAAGGAGGAGAGCGAAAAAGTTGGCTTAAAGCTCAACATTCAGAAAACGAAGATCATGGCATCCGGTCCCATCACTTCATGGGAAATAGATGGGGAAACAGTGGAAACAGTGTCAGACTTTATTTTTTTGGGCTCCAAAATCACTGCAGATGGTGACTGCAGCCATGAAATTAAAAGACGCTTACTCCTTGGAAGAAAAGTTATGACCAATCTGGATAGTATATTCAAAAGCAGAGACATTACTTTGCCGACTAAGGTCCGTCTAGTCAAGGCTATGGTTTTTCCATTGGTCATGTATGGATGTGAGAGTTGGACTGTGAAGAAGGCTGAGTGCCAAAGAATTGATGCGTTTGAACTGTGGTGTTGGAGAAGACTCTTGAGATTCCCTTGGACTGCAAGGAGATCCAACCAGTCCATTCTGAAAGAGATCAACCCTGGGATTTCTCAGCTAAAGCTGAACTTCCAGTACTTTGGCTACCTCATGCGAAGAGTTGACTCATTGGAAAAGACTCTGATGCTGGGAGGGATTGGGGGCAGGAGGAGAAGGGGAAGACAGAGGATGAGATGGCTGGATGGCATCACGGACTCGATGGATGTGAGTCTGAGTGAACTCTGGGAGATGGTGATGAACAGGGAGGCCTGGCATGCTGCAGTTCATGGAGTCGCAAAGAGTGGGACACGACTGAGCGACTGAACTGAACTGAAAAGAAATGTGAATGTTAAAAGAGGTCATTTGTATCCCACTATTTACCTACAAATTAACAAATGTCCTGGTGAATGATGTCTCCTTAAATACAAAGAACCTTCTAGAATTACTATTTCATGTCTCTTCTAGGACACACTTAGCTGGCATTCATTTCATCAACTCTCCCATAATAATATAACTGACACTGACTATTGAGTAGTCACAGAAAAGTATTTTATATCCTTTAGAGTTTTAGCATTACTGTTTTACTAAAATTTGCTTGTGAAGTAGTAATTTATGTAAAATATATATAGTTTCTTTTTCCCTCCATTAACCTGACTTTTTAAAAATTCTTAATTGTCCTGAAAAAAAAAATTGAGTGATATCAAAAATTCTTTAATTAGAATCAGTTGGTTTCAAGAAGCCTTACAGGTTATCCCTAGGAATCCTAGAAATAATTGGAAATAAAATTTCACACTCTTGGAATACACAAACTATCATAATCTGACTAACCTTTCACTAACTCCAAAGTTGGTTCATCTCTCACTGATTCTTAGAACCTTTTATGTTTCAAAAGATGCTCTGGCTATATGACTAATCTTTTTATCTGATCTAATTACATCAGGCAATATAAACTAACACTGAAGAAATAGTTGTGGTTGTTGTTCAGCTGCCTCGTAATGTTCAACTCTTTGCAACCCCATGGACTGTAGCATGTCAGGCCTCCCTGTCTCTCACCATCTCCCAGAGTTGGCCCAAGTTCATGTTCATTGCACTGGTGATGTCATCCAGTCATCTCATCCTCTGAAGCCCTCTTCTCCTTCTGTCCTCAATCTTTCCCAGCATCAGGGACTTTTCCAATGAGTTGTCTGTTCACATCAGATGACCAAAATACTGTTGTTCATTGCACTGGTGATGTCATCCAGTCATCTCATCCTCTGAAGCCCTCTTCTCCTTCTGTCCTCAATCTTTCCCAGCATCAGGGACTTTTCCAATGAGTTGTCTGTTCACATCAGATGACCAAAATACTGGAGCTTCAGCATCATTCCTTCCAGTGAATATTCAGGGCTGATCTCCCTTAAGATTGACTGGTTTGATCTCCTTGCTGGCCAAGGGACTTTCAGGAGTATTCTCCAGCACCACAATTTGAAGGCGTTCAATTCTTTGGCGTTCTGCCTTCTTTATGGTCCAACTCTCAAAACCATACATGACCACTGGGAAGACCAAAGCCTTGACTATACAGACCTTTGTCAACAGAGAAATGTCTCTGCTTTTCAACACACTGGCTAGGTTATTATCCTGCATATAATGTGAACTTGGCCAACATAAAAAGGTAATCATTACAATGAATTGTCCATGCTGAAAATTCTAAAACCTCTAGGCTAGTTGCTAAACTTCTATTTAATTGGATGCTTGACTCAGTTCAGTTCAGTCACTCCATCCTGTCCAGCTCTTTGCGACCCCATGGACTTCAGCATGCCAGGCTTCCCTGTCCATCACCAACTCTCAGAGCTTATTCACACTCATGTTCATCAAGTTGGTGATGCCATTCAACCATCTTATCCTTTGTCATCCCCTTCTGTCTTTAATCTTTCCCAGCATCAGGGTCTTTTCAAATGAGTCAGTTCTTCTCATCAGGTGGCCAAAGTATTGGAGTTTCAGCTTCAGCATCAGTCCTTCCAATGAATGTTCAGGACTGACTTCCGTTTGTATGGACTGGTTAGATATCCTTGCAGTCCAAGGGACTCTCAAGACTCTTCTCCAACACCACAGTTCAAAAGCATCAATTCTTCGGCGCTCAGCTTTCTTTATAGTCCAACTCTCATATCCATTCATGACTACTGGAAAAACCATAGCTTTGACTAGACGGACTTTACTTTATTTGTAAAGTAATAAAGTAAATACTTTGTCAGCAAAATAACGTCTCTGCTTTTTAATATGCTGTCTAGGTTGGTCATAGCTTTTCTTTCAAGGAGCAAGCGTCTTTTAATTTCATGGCTACAGTCACCATCTGCAGTGATTTTTGGAGCCCAAGAAAACAAAATCTCCATTTTTTCCTTTGTTTCTCCATCTATTTGCCGTGAAGCGAAGGTACCAGATGTCATGATCTTAGTTTTTTGAATGTTGAGTTTTAAGCCAGCTTTTTCACTCTCCTCTTTCACTTTCCATGAAAGGGGATGCTTAACTAGATCTAGCCAAATATTCCCTAATGGTGTTCCTAGATGAAGTGTATGTGTTTAGAAGAACTGCAATTTCAAGTTCACCAATTCTCTATACGAATGGGTAATTTCAAGAGAAAGCATGTCTTTTTAATCAAAAGAAAGTGAGAAATTAAAATCCCAAAGTGTGTCAAGTGAAGCAAAACATACAAGAAGTTTCTCTTTTAATTTAATTTCCCTATTCTTGAGATTTCAATCATGAGAAATCTTTTCTAACACTTAGAAACTGGGTCTTTCTTTAGTGGACATGAAGAAGGGCCTGACAAATACATTATTAACAAGCAAAGAGGAAAAAGATGATCCTATTATATTTTTTCCATATACTTAGACCTTTCAGACTACAAAGGAAGCTCTGATATTAAAGTATTTAAAGCAAGGCAGGAATGGCCAATAAACACATGAAAAGACGCTCTACATTGCTCATTATTAGAGAAATATAAATCAAAACCACAATGAGGTATCACTTCACACCTGTCAGAATGGCCATCATCAAAAAATCTATAAACAATAAATGCTGGAGAGGATGTGAGGAAAAGGGAACCCTCTGCATTCTTGGTGTGAATGCAAACTGATATAGTCATTATGGAGAACAGTATGGAAATTCCTTAAAAATCTAGGAATAAATCTACCATAAAACCCAGCAATTTCACTACTAGGCATATACCCTGAGAAACCCACACTTCTAAAAGACCCATGTACCCCAAAGTTCATTGCAACACTATTTACAATAGCCAAGACATGGGAGCAACCTGGATGCCCACTGACAGATGAATGGATAAAGACGCAGTACATATATGCAATGGACTATTACTCAGATATTAAAAGGAATGCATTTGAGTCAGTGATAGCAAGGTGGACGAATCCAGAGCCTGTTATACAGGGTGAAGTAAGTCAGAAAGAGAAAACAAATATTGTATATTAAAGTCTATATATGGAATCTAGAAGAATGGTACTGATGAACCTATTTGCCAGAAAGGAATGGAGATACAGATGTAGAAAATGACTTGTGGACACAGTGGGGGAAGGAGAGAGTGAGATGAAGTGAGAGAGTAAAATTGACATACATACACCACCCTGTATAACACAGATAGCTAGCGGGAAGTTGTCCTATAACTCAGGGAGCCCAGCCTGGCGCTCTGTGATGACCTAGATGGGTGGGATGGGAGAGGAGAGGGAGATTCAAGAGGGAGGGTATATGTGTACAAAATTTTGACTGATTCGTGTTGTAAAGCAGAAACAAACACCACATTGTAAAACAATTTTCCTCCGGTTAAAAAATAAATTTAAAAAAGAATATACTAAAATCATAAATTACTACTTACAAAAATAAAACAAGGCAGGAAAGATGTTCATGACATTAAGTATATTCATAATATTAAAGTGTCCCTTTTTAAAAATAAATTATTTATTTATAGGCTGCTTCGTCACTGCACAGGCTTTCACTGGCTGTGAGCGGAGGCTAAGGTACACGGGCTTCTCACCGTGGGGGCCTCCTGTTACAGGGCAAGGGCTCGAGGCTCTGCAGGCTTTAGTTGGGGCACATGGGCTTAGCTGCTCCGAGGCACGTGGGATCTTCCCAGACCAGGGATCAAACCGATTTCCCCTGCATTGCAAGGTGAACTCCCAACAACTGGACCACCAGGAAGCCCCAGATTTTCCCATTTTAAGCAATTCTGGTCAAGGGAGCAGAAAACTAACCAAACTTCACAGTATTTAAAGACAGGAATCACTTGGCACTCTTATTTCCACTTTTCAGAAACAATATCTCTCCTTCTTCTGCAAGAACATGACAGAACCAAAGACAGAAACAGATTTCAGTTGTCTGCTCTCCGCTGTTATCCCTCAGGCTGTTGGGGAAAAACAGCACATACCTCGGTCTTCAATTTACCACTTCTACTTTCACAGTCATAAATTACTTCTCAGGCTTCAAAACAACAGGATACTAAAAGGACGTTGTAAGGTACTTAAATTCCAGTACCTGAACTTAGATGTATGAGGCAATTTAAAATCTTTATAAAAACTTCCTGTTTCAAAATTACCCAAAATGGAATCCTAGAAAATCTATGTGCCAAAATGCTACAGAAGGTTAAAATGAATCCGCTAAAGTCTTGCGACCTGGTTGAAAAATCTGTGAATCTTTGGCAGGAGTCTTCAGTTATATCCTGTCTTTGCTAAACAATTAATTTTGGTTGTGATAATGCTGAATGTAAGTTATTACCACCTAATCTATCATGCATTATCTTCATCAACAGACCAACAGAACAGTCTAGGTGTTCAAAGTTTTGTTTCATTCAATCAGGCAGAATGAATTTTCCTAAGAGGTTAATACACCCAAAAGGCTGATTAAGCCAGTCATCCTTACGTCAGTACACTAGATACCCATACGTAAACAAGAAAAACTTGCAAATGCTCTTGAACAAACTGAACCACGGCAAACAAAAGGCAAAAGCAAAGAGAACAAAGCAGAAACAGAGTGCTTAAGGAGAAACGATGGTTTTGGCACGGCTCCAGAAGAAAAACAAAAAATGACTATTAGGTACACAGTCAGAGTAGGGCCATTTGTCAAAAGTCTGTAGGAACAAACGCTAAGTGGCTGTCTTACGTATCTCAAGAGGAAGAACCGAGCTGCTGCTGTCAACTGCCAGTGCTGTAGTTCCAGTCCCAGGAGCTCTAATTTGACCCTCCTGAGAAAGAATCCCAATTAGAAACACATAAAGGAAGCCTTTTAGACATGGTGCTTTGGGACAAGTCTGACCCAGTGTGTCAATGTCAACGGAGACAAACGAACTAAAGGAACTTTCTCAAGTGCGTTGTCTGTTCTAGAGAAAAGCTAAGGATCTTTGAGACTCAGTTTTTGAAGTAGGCCTCCCTGGATTAGAATGAGGACAACTAAAAAATTGAAAGCTGTCTTGCTTTTTTATTTCCATGTCTACTGGTATGCTAAATAAAACAAAGCAGGAGAACCAAAGCAAGTTGTATGTCATATTCTAGCAAAATTAGCTAGTTAAAAATGTTTAATTCTAAATGGTCAAGCAGCAAGCTCTGGAGAGCATTCATCTGTAAGTGATTTTAAATCTGGTTTTCCATCTAAATTTGCCACTCCTGACTATTCCTTTTGGAATTGCCTCAAATCTATATTATGTTGGTGTTACCTCAACTACAAAGCAAACTGATGTGTAGAGATACAAAATCTAGGGCCTGTCTGGGGATTTAAGTAGCTAAGGGCTATGGAAAAAAAAAAAAAAAAAGGATAATTTAGGATTTCAACTGTAAATCACACAGAAACAAGAAAAGAGCATAAACAAAACAAATATTCACTCTATTTCCTCCAGTTCTTGTTACCAATGAGCCACAAACAGATCAAGGGTTCTTACTCTCACTTCAGCAAGTCTTTGATCCTCTTAAGATTACAAGCAAAAAGCTTCACATGAGTACTTTTTTCTGTGTATGGCTAGATTCTCAAAGGAGTCTGCAATCCAATAAAAGTCAGGAGTCACTGTTGTAAATCTATGTGATTTTTGCATGTGAATTCTAGCTACCCAGAATAACATCTGGAGACCTTTTTCATTTTCAGCCTCAGCTTGATGAAAGCAAAGGCATCTAGCAGACAAGTACACAAGATCTAGTGCAAGATCCTACACTTAAATTCAAGTTTTTAACTGATAGTCAATTGATTGCCTTACATACAGCTCCTGAATTTGAAGAAACTGAGATGAAAGTTCACAAAGTGAATTTTGACTCAACAAAAATTACTGGGATTCTAGAAAGCTCATATCTTCAAGATCAAGTCTCAGTTGAAAAACTTGAGTTAAGACAACTAAAATCCAAAGAGCATACTTCAGTAAGATCATAACCATTTTCAATGAACTTGCCTTAGGAAACTCTCCTTGGCAGATGACCTCCAGAGTACAGTGCAGAGAGTCAAGTGGTTCCATAATTTAGTCAACAAAATAACTTCTGGTGTTTCCTGTGGGGCTTCCCCAATACATTTACCTGTACTATTTCATAACTTCTCAAGGGAACCTTGAAGACAGTATGTACAACGTGTTTTAGCTCCTTAAAGAAAGATGGCAATAAATCCAAAAGCATTTTAATACCCTTGCTTCTGATATATATTCTTAGCTATAACCAACTGAAGCAAAATAAAACCACTGCTGCAACTTTATTTATTTATTTTAAAATCACAATCTTGGCTTGTAAGAATTTTGAAGGCTATTGGTAACAAGACAACCATGTAGTATATTAAAAAATACATCTTTTGCAAGTACAGCTGCTTGTTCCTACCCAGGAGGAGCAGTCACTGACTGCTGTTGGCACAGAGAAACCAGCCTGTTGGCGCTGAGCACACAGTCCCACCGCCACTGCCACAGAGTGGTGTGGACTGCCGTGCCATGCCCAACACCAAAGTACACACGGGATCAAAGGCACGCACATAGCTGGCATGCCATCATCAACAGCCTAAAGCCTCTGAATACTCCTATATAAAATTACATGGATGTTGACAAACCACCTGTTGGACTAAAGAAAAAAATAAATTGTGCATCACTTTTCCCTATATGCGCCTATAAAATTTGTTGATTTTTTTTTTCAGTGCAAATACTCTATTTTAAATGTATTGCAGTATCTAGCCTATGGAAAGTCATGACAATTTAAAATAAGAAAGAAAAGAAAACAGAAAATGACATTTCAGTTTCAGCTTATCAAAATGCTCTAAAGCTGGCAGGTGGAGGAGGGGCAGGGGAATTATCCTTGCTATTTACCAACCTGCGTGCCTTCCTATTGTTGGCAATATTTTAAAGTTAATGAAAAAAACAGTTAAGGCCTTTTTTTCAGCGACACTTCTAACTCTCCCCACTAAAAGTTTCTAAGAAATGCTATCAAGAAGCTGCGTTATGCTATGCTATATAGTCCTTTATTCAAAACATATTGAATATACAGCACAATGGTAATAAGGCAAGGTAGAAACAAACATAAAATCCATCAAACAAGATGTTTACTCAATCAGTAAATTCCTATTTAAGTAAGCACAATGTTCTAGTAGCAAATCTGGGCTCCAGATAAAAAGAACAATGAGTCATGGCCCTACCATCAAAGTTATCTGCAAAGGAGACAGAGAGATGGACAATTGTTGGAATTAAATATAATCAGTGGATTCATCGAGGTATGCACATGGTATTGTGCTTCAGTGATTTATGGAACGTTTTACAAGGAGTAAGCTTCAGAATTTTTATTAAAGAGAATACCTTAAGCTCTAAAGATTTAACATGACTTTTTAATAGGTAGTATCATCACCTGGCTCAAAATTCAAAAGAAACAAATGGCTATACAGTGAAAAACTTTGTTGCCACACCTAGTTGCTCTCCCTATAAACATCCAATATTAACAGGAGAGTTTCTCAGAACACCAAATTCTGTTTCTCTGCTTATAAAGACTTTGGCTATACTCATAAGTCTATAATAACACTATAATAACATATTTTATTACATATTGATGTAATATACATTTAATTGTATGATTAAAAGCAATTCTGTAGTTGCATTCATTAACTAGATGGGAGGAAACCTGTTCAGAATGAGATATACAGATATCACATTATCACAATGTACACTTTTAAACATCTTACAGTTTTATTTGTCGACTATACCTCAATAGAGCTGAAAGAGAAAAAAGCAACTCTAGTAAGTGGAACCGGAGAAGGCAATGGCATCCCACTCCAGTACTCTTGCCTGGAAACTCCCATGAACGGAGGAGCCTGGTAGGCTGCAGTCCATGGGGTTGTTGAGTCAGACACAACTGAGCAACTTTACTTTCACTTTTCACTTTCATGCACTGGAGAAGGAAATGGCAACCCACTCTAGTGTTCTTGCCTGGAGAATCCCAGGGACGGCGGAGCCCAATGGGCTGCCGTCTATGGGGTTGCACAGAGTCGGACACGACTGAAGCAACTTAGCAGCAGTAAGTGGAACAATCGATACAAACAGACTTTCAATGTTACAAAATATCAAGTAAAAATATTTATCATATGCTAAAATTTCTTATAGTACTCCAAAATAGAGATAATGAACAGAAAAAAAAAACTAAAAGAAAATAGGATACATTCTACATGAAAAAAGAAAATGGCAAGAATGTTGTGAAAGTATTCTCTAGCATACAAGGCTTTACTCAGTCATTAAAAAGAATGAAATAATGCATCCAGCAACATGGATGGACCCAGAGATTGTCATACTGAGTGAAGTGAGTCAGACAGAGAAAGATAAGTATTGAATGATATTGCTTATATGTGGAATCTAAGAAGAAATGATACAAATGAACTTATTTACTAAACAGAAACAGACTTATAGACTATAGAGAATGCCCTTAGGGGAAAAGGATGGGGAAAGGGATAAATAGGGAGTTTGAGGTTAATTTCTACACACTGGTTTATTTAAAAATGGATAACTAACAAGGACCAACCTAAATAGCATATTCAAAAGCAGAGACATTACTTTGCCGACTAAGGTCCGTCTAGTCAAGGCTATGGTATTTCCAGTAGTCATGTATGGATGTGAGAGTTGGACTGTGAAGAAGGCTGAGCGCTGAAGAATTGATGCTTTTGAACTGTGGTGTTGGAGAAGACTCTTGAGAGTCCCTTGGACTGCAAGGAGATCCAACCAGTCCATTCTGAAGGAGATCAGCCCTGGGATTTCTTTGGAAGGAATGATGAAACTCCAGTACTTTGGCCACCTCATGCGAAGAGTTGACTCATTGGAAAAGACTCTGATGCTGGGAGGGATTGGGGGCAGGAGGAGAAGGGGATGACCGAGGATGAGATGGCTGGATGGCATCACGGACTCGATGGACGTGAGTCTGAGTGAACTCCGGGAGTTGGTGATGGACAGGGAGGCCTGGCGTGCTGCGATTCATGGGGTCGCAAAGAGTCGGACACAACTGAGTGAGTGACTGAACTGAACTGAACTGAACAAGGACCTACTGTATAGCACAGGAAACGCTACTCAATATTATGTAACAGTCTAAAAGAGAAGATATATGTGCAAAAAATAAGTAAATAAAATAAAGAACAAATAGCTATGAAAAAAATAAAGATACTGTCACAAGTTCAGTGGAATATACTACTCAACTAGCTCTTATTACAATCTAAATTTCTGTAATGCTAATAGAGGTTTTGTTAACAGTTGGGTTTTTTGGGGGTGTGACAGTTTTTTAAGGAAATAACAATATAATTTGAGTGAGCCTCACCTTTCTTCATAATGGAGACATAAGGAGAACACTAAAGCATGACAGAGAACCACCTGCTCCTACCTCTCTCACCATCAGCACGGTCCTCCCCTGCCGGGTCCTTCCCCCCACTGCATGAGCTCCCCTCAGGCTTTCTTCCAAAATCGCAATGGCCAACAGTTAAGTAATTGGACAGTAAGAAGCAGGGTGTGCAGTACACAACAGGTGACTAAAAGAGAATGAGCTATGGAAAGCATTCATCGTGAAGAAAAGGATCCAGAAAAGACCTCAGCCTTGGGTACTCCAAACTCACAAGACAGGTTTCCGGGTTTGGGGTTGGAATGGCTGCAGATCTGGTACATTATCAACACTGGGAACCAGTGCAGCATTTTGAAAGTGAGGAGTGGAGTCCACAGGGACAGAAGAAATATTGGTACGCTAACTGAGAGGGTCAAAAGTATGAAAGGCTGTTCTCTACATCTGCTTCTCCATTGCTGCCCTGCAAATAAATTCTTCAGTAGCATCGTTCTAGATTCTTTATATACGCCTTAGTACATGATATCTCACTTTTCACTTTCATGCATTGGAGAAGGAAATGGCAACCCACTCCAGTGTTCTTGCCTGAAGAATCCCAGGGACGGGGGAGCCTGGTGGGCTGCCGTCTATGGGATCGCACAGAGTCAGACATGACTGAAACAACTTAGCAGCAGCATACGATATTTATCTTTCTCTTTCTGACTTACTTCACTCTGTATGGACTTCCCTGGTGGCTCAGATGGTAAAAAAAAATCTGCCTACAATGCGGGAGACCAGGGTTTGATCCCTGGGTCAGGAAGATCTGCTGGAGAAGGAAATGGCAACCCACTCCAGTATTCTTGCCTGGAAAATCCCATGGATGGAAGAGCGTGGTAGGCTACGACCCATGGGGTCGCAAAGAGTGGGACATGACTGAGTGACTTTTTTTTTTCTGACTTACTTCACTCTGTAATAGGCTCTAGGTTCATACACCTTGAACAGATTTATGGACACGGGGAGAGGGGAGGAGAGGATGAGATGTATGGAGACAGTAACATGGAAACTTACATTACCATGTGTAAAATAGATAGCAAATTTGCAGTATGACTCAGGGAGCTCAAACAGGGGCTCTGTATCAATCTAGAGGGGTGGGACGGGGAGGGAGACGGGAGGGAGGTTCAAAAGGGAGGGGAGATATATATATCTATGGCTGAGTCATGTTGAGGTTTGACAGAAAACAACAAAATTCTGTAAAGCAATTATCCTTCAATTAAAAAAATAAATAAAAAATTTAAAAATTAAATTAATTAAACAAAACAAAAAAAGTATGAAAGGAAGGCATTAGGAACAAACAGAATAATCTACATAAAAAACAAGACAATCAGAACAGAGAGATTAGTAGCACAATAGGAAATAAAATTGATCACCAAAGAATAAATAGAAAATAAAGGAAATACTGAATACCACACACTTTTGAAGAGGTCAGAGGGTAAAATAATAAAAAGTTATAACTGACTAAACCAATGTCTCTCGGAATATGTAAATAAGAAACAAAAAGGCATCATGCTTAGGTAGGAATAGAATAATGAAATGATGACTACAGTTTAAACACAAGGGCCAAGATCCTCATTGCTTTTTCCAAACTATGTTCTAGTATAGAAATTTACATTTTTTTCTTAACTTAGGGTCAAGATATATCCATGAATAAATAAACATCTAAGTAAAAACATAATTCCATTACTCATATAAGAGCTCCCTGAAAACTGAGCATATGTAAAAAGTTGAAGAGATGGTTCATTTTTAGAAACGCTGATTTAGTAATATGAAGTTAAACAAAAATTTTATTATGTTTATAAATAGAGCAAACTGTTAGAAAATAAAACTGCCTTGGAAATTGGCCATAATTAACCCAAAGTAATAAATATTGTCATGAGTTTGTTACTCATTTTTAAGGATGTAGAAGCCAAACCAAATTTAAATTAAAGGAAAAGAAATGCTGAGGAGACTTTCACTTATTTTATGTTTTCATCACCAAGTTTGCTTTGCTTCAGTTGATCATGGATAAGCAACCACCACCCAAAAGTTCTCTTGTGACCAGGCTCTGTCCATCTGCACAATTTAACACATTTGCTCTAATTACTACAAGAGTGGCTTATTGTTGCTCCAACAGACAGCCAGGGAGCCAGAGGTCAGCAGGAAGAGCTATGTGACCCAACCACTGACCCCAAGGGACTGTCAGTGACCTGTTGGCCTGACCTGTAAGTGAGGAAAGAACTAAAAATTCTCATTAGGATTCACTGTTTTTCAAATTAAAAAAAAAAAAAATGCAGTTTTAAAATAAAGGTGCCCCCAAATCCTTTTAACATCCTACATACTAAATAATTGAATTATTTCCCTTCATTATAATAAATAATTTTATAAATTTGAATATTGTTAGACTCTGGATATTTTATGCAATCAATATAAGAAATACTTATAATACTTAACGTATTTCAATTCCTTTATATGGATTTCAACATATTCTAATTCAGTGATTCTCAACTAGGGCAATTCTGCCCCCAGTGGCATTTGATAAATTCTGGAAATATTGATTCTCATTAGTGGAGGGTGGTACTGGCTTCCAGTGGGTAAAGACCACAGAATCCTGCTGAACGTTTTATGATGCATAGGACAAGCCCTTCCAAACAAATAATTATCAGGTCCAAAATGTCAAGAGAGTCTACATTGTTCTCAATGATTGAAAATCACATTAGTTCTTTTTACTTGATTTGCTTTATGACATAATAGATCAATTCTTCTTTTCTTTATCTCAAACTATCTACATCCAGTAATATTATATCATACCTATAACAGAATACCTGGAATGACTGTTTAAGCCTCCTGAACCCTTGACACTGAGTCTGAGTTCTTAGGGAAGGGATGAGATAATTTACATTTACACCTAGACCCTGTTGCTTTTCCAGCATGCTAAATTTTAAAGCCAAATATTATCTTCATTTTATATAATAAAGTGTTTCTTTTCCACACTTAAATTCCAAAATTTATGGCCTATTTCCTTACACAATTCAGAAAATACACATTATTCCAGTACTACATTAATATTTTAAAGTTATACTGAGGTTAGAAAAGATGTTGCAGTTCATTTATAAGACTCATTTTTAGATGTGAAAAGTCAGATAAGATCACAGAAGCAGTTAGTGATGTAACCAGAGATCTTACGTGAACTAGTGTAAAGTATAGACGTGGTTGACGTCCAACCTCAGGCAATGCACTACGTACTGAACCTCTCTCAACATAGCCCTGAATCTCCTAAGTGGTATCTGCCAGTCATTCCAACACTTTTGCCCAAGGCTCTGCACATGGGGCCAGGAAAGCAATGTTGAATAAAGAACTCTNTGCTTATATCTTTCCTTTTCTCCTTTGCTTTTCACTTCTCTTCTTTTCACAGCTATTTGTAAGGCCTCCTCAGGCACCCATTTTGCTTTTTCGCATTTCTTTTTCTTGAGGATCGTCTTGATCCCTGTCTCCTGTACAATGTCACGAACCTCATTCCATAGTTCATCAGGCACCTATCTATCAGATCTAGTCCCTTAAATCTATTTCTCACTTCCACCGTATAATCATAGGGATTTGAGTTAGGTCATACCTGAATGGTCTAGCAGTTTTCCCTACTTTCTTCGATTTGAGTCTGAATTTGGTAATAAGGAGTTCATGATCTGAGCCACAGTCAGCTCCTGGTCTTGTTTTTGTTGACTGTATAGAGCTTCTCCATCTTTTGCTGCAAAGAATATAATCAATCTGATTTTGGTGTTGACCATCTGGTGATGTCCATGTGTAGAGTCTTCTCTTGTGTTGTTGGAAGAGGGTGTTTGCTACGAGCAGTGCATTCTCTTGGCAGAATTCTGTTAGCCTTTGCCCTGCTTCCTTCTGTACTCCACGGCCAAATTTGCCTGTTACTCCAGGTGCTTCTTGACTTCCTGCTTTTGCATTCCAATCCCCTATAATGAAAAGGACATCTTTTTTGGGTGTTAGTGCTAAAATGTCTTGTAGGTCTTCATAGAACTGTTGAACTTCAGGTTCTTCAGCATTACCGGTCGGGGCATAGCCTTGGATTACCGTGATATTGGATCATTTGCCTTGGAAAAGAAGAGAGATTATTCTTTCGTTTTTGAGATTGCATTCAAGTCAGCTAATAAATAAATATTTTAAAATAAATAAATAAAAATAGAGGAAAATCACAAGAAGTCGACAAGCCTATACTCAGTAGGGGATGGTGATGACTCTGACCCTTATCTTAATGATTAACTGAGATTACTTCCATTTTTCCCTTTAAAAACTTTCATGGCCAAGAATCATTGGAGGTGATCTTTGGGCGACACTCAGTCCACCATCTCCTCAGATGGCTGGCATTCTGATTAAAAGCAACTTTCCTTTCTACCAACATTTACTTCTCTCAAGGACTGATATTTGAGTGGTGAGCAGCTGCACCTGAGTTCAGTAAAAAGTGGACATCAGGNATGGCTGGCATTCTGATTAAAAGCAACTTTCCTTTCTACCAACATTTACTTCTCTCAAGGACTGATATTTGAGTGGTGAGCAGCTGCACCTGAGTTCAGTAAAAAGTGGACATCAGGTACAACTTTTACAGAAGAGCATGTAGAAAATTTCAGGCAGGTTTGTGAAGTTCACATTAAATTGTTCTTGCACTAGTCTGATGTCACCCAAATTCCACTTTCTAGGCAAATTCATTCTCTCTCACCTCTGTAATCCTGGAAATTGAATTAAGCCATAGTTTTAATATTTCATGGTCACAGATCCTTCAGAAATTGAGGAAAACCAGGAGACCTCTTCTTCCTGAAAAAAGTGCACTTGTTTATAAATATGAAAATCTACAATTTCAAGGCTTTTGCCTATTCTAATGCCCCTCCCATCTCAGAAGTTGTTGTTTTTTTTTTTTTCTCTCTTCTTAGATCCTAGGTTAAGAAGCCTGAACTACAAAGCAGCACTATTTCCAATAGCCAAGACATGGAAACAACTTAAATGTCCATTGACAGATGAATGGATGAAGATGTGGTAGAATATTACATGGAAATCAGAAGATTGAAATAATAACATGTGCAGCAACACAGATAGACTTAGAGATTATTATACTAAGTGAAGTAGGTCAGACAGAGACAAATACCATATGATATCATTTATATGCGTAATCTAAAAAAGGTGATACCGACGAACTTATTTACAAAACAAAAATTGACTCACATATATTGAAACCAAACTTATGGTTACTAAAGGGGAAAGGAGAGAGGGATATATTAGGAATTTAGGGTTATCCGTGGAGAAGGCAATGGCAACCCACTCCAGCACTCTTGCCTGGAAAACCCCATGGGCAGAGGAGCCTGGTGGGCTGCAGTCCATGGGGTCGCTACGAGTCAGACATGACTGAGCGACTTCACTTTCACTTTTCACTTTCCTGCATTGGAGAAGGAAATGGCAACCCACTCCAGTGTTCTTGCCTGGAGAATCCCAGGGACAGAGGAGTCTTGTGGGCTGCCGTCTATGGGGTCGCACAGAGTCGGACACGACTGAAGCGACTTAGCAGCAGCAGCAGGGTTATCCAATACACATTATATAAAGTAGATAACCAACAAGGACCTGCTATATAGCATAAGGAACTATATTCAATATCTTGTAATAACGTATAATGGAAATGAAATGAAATGAAGATCGCTCAGTCATGTCTGACTCTTTGTGACCCCATGGACTGTAGCCTGCAGGGCTCCTCTGTCCAAGCCAGAATACTAAAGTATTTGTTACTTTCTCCAGGGGAATCTTCCCAACCCAGGGATCGACCCCAGGTCTCCTGCATTGCAGGCAGATTCTTTACCCTCTGAGCCACCAGGGAAGCCCAACGTATAATGGAAAAGAATCTGAAAAAGAATATAGATATGTATATGTATAACTGAACCACTTTCTGTACACCTAGAATACTAAATCAAGTATACTTCAATTTAAAAAAGAACCTTGAATTAAAGGGAAGAAATCAGTCTTCTGTAATAAAGTAATAAAGGGTTGTTGTTGTTCAGTCGCTAAGTCGTGTCTGACTCTTTGCGACCCCATGGACTGCAGCACATCAGTCTTTCCTGTCCTTCACCATCTCCCGGAGTTTGCTCTTCCCATGTCCACTGACTGGTGATGCCATCCAACCATCTTGTCCTGTCTCCCCCTTCTCCTGCTTCCCTCAATCTTTCCCACTGTGAGGATCTTTTCCAGGGAGTTGGCTCTTGCATCAGGTGGCCAAAGTATTGGAGCTGCAGCGTCAGCATTAATCCCTCCAACGAATATTCAGGATTGATTTCCTTTAAATGGAGCTTATAGATGGTTCTTACAGAGGATGAGCAGAATGGCTCAATCAGGAGTGAGGCTGAGAACAAAGGTCTATGCCAAACTGCTGACTTCCCTCAGGTAGCAGAGTTGAACGCTTACAACAAACTTTTGTATCAGATGAAAGTGGGTGAAGCCTGGCTCTGTCCTATGGTAACCTTAGGCAATTTACTCATCTCCCTAAACTCCACGACCTTCAGTTGTAAAATGAGGATAGGAATGGTTTAATGGGGATGATCTTAAAAATGAAGGACTTATGAAATTCTCCTTTAAATGCCTGCACAGATACTATGTATAAATATTATGCTGTTTCTCTTTTTCAGGCTCTGAAATGATTCTGTTCAGGTCATTTACACTATTCAGTTCAGTTCAGTTCAGTCGCCCAGTCATGTCCAACTCTTTGCGACCACATGAATCGCAGCACGCCAGGCCTCCCTGTCCATCATCAACTCCCAGAGTTCACTCAAAGTCATGTCCATCGAATCTGTGATGCCATCCAGCCATCTCATCCTCTGTCGTCCCCTTCTCCTCCAGCCCAGTCCCTCTCAGTATCAGAGTCTTTTCCAATGAGTCAACTCTTCACATGAGGTGGCCAAAGTATTGGAGTTTCAGCTTTAGCATCAGTCCTTCCAATGAACACCCAGGACTGATCTCCTTTAGAATGGACTGGTTGGATCTCCTTGCATCCCAAGGAACTCTCAAGAGTCTTCTCCAACACCACAGCTCAAAAACATCAATTCTTTGGTGCTCAGTTTTCTTCACAGTCCAACTCTCACATCCATACGTGACTACTGGAAAAATTATAGCCTTGACTAGATGGACCTTTGTTGGCAAAGTCATGTCTCTGCTTTTGAATATGCTGTCTAGGTTGGTCACAACTTTCCTTCCAAGGAGTAAGCATCTTTTAATTTCATGGCTTCAGTCACCATCTGCAGTGATTCTGGAGCCAAAAAAATAAAATCTGACACTGTTTCCACTGTTTCCCCATGTATTTCCTGTGAAGTGATGGGACCAGATGCCATGATCTTAGTCTTCTGAACATTGAGCTTTAAGCCAACTTTTTCACTCTCCTCTTTTACTTTCATCAAGAGGCTTTTTAGTTCGTCTTCACTTTCTCCAGTATTCTTGCCTGGAGAATCCCATGGATGGAGAAGCTTAGTAGGTTACAGTCCACGGGGTCGCAAAGGGTTGGACACGACTGAGCGACTTCACCTTCACCTTCACCTTCTGCCATAAGGGTGGCGTCATCTGTATATCTGAGGTTATTGATATTTCTCCCGGCAATCTTGATGCCAGCTTGTGCTTCTTCCGGCCCAGTGTTTCTCATGATGTACTCTGCGTATAAGTTAAATAAGCAGGGTGACAATACACAGCCTTGACGTACTCCTTTTCCTATTTGGAACCAGTCTGTTGTTCCATGTCCAGTTCTAACTGTTGCTTCCTGACCTGCATACAGGTTTTTCAAGAGGCAGGTCAGGTGGTCTGGTATTCCCATCTCTTTCAGAATTTTTCACAGTTTATTGTGATCCACACGGTCAAAGGCTCTGGCATAGTCAATAAAGCTGAAATAGATGTTTTTCTGGAACTCTCTTGCTTTTTCGATGATCCAGTGGATGTTGGCAATTTGATCTCTGGTTCCTCTGCCTTTTCTAAAACCATCTTGAACATCTGGAAGTTCACGGTTCACGTATTGCTGAAGCCTTTATACTAGAGTATGAATTAAAATCAAATGTTAACTCTCCAAAAGCTTCTGCACATTAAACTTTCTTTCAGTGTAGGAAGCTGTCCCATGTCAGTCCTTGGGGGAAATAATGGCAGCCGTAAACACAAGGTAAAGGAGGAAGTTTAAAAGACACCATAGAATCCTTTAAAATCACAGCTCTGAGATAGCTGAGCTAGACCTGGATGCAGGGAGGGACAAAAGGGGAGGACTGCAGCAGGGATTATGGAGGAAGGAGGCACATCTGGTCCTCTATAAGTAAGGAGGCACATCTGGGGCTCACGTCCTCTATATTCTGCTGGCTGTATCTGAAATCCAAAATTAAAATCCATCTATGGTCAGTGAAAGGCTGGCTGCTCAGTCATCTGGAAGGTCCTGTGGTACAGCCCACAAATCTAAACTGAGCAAAGATGTCAACTACATGAGTTAAAAAATACTGCCTCAAATTGCAAGCATACTGGCCTGACATCTATACCAAGGGAGCACGGCAATATTGTGAACACAGCTGATGGAATGCAGAGGATCTATCACAGAGAACAGATGTCAAGCCAACCTGCAAGGTGGCCAAAGTCTTGAGATCTTCGGGTACTGGTGGTAACCATGCTTTATGATTCAGCCATGTAATGCATCGTCCTGACCACTGGTTTTGACAGAGTTTCATTATTGTGATAAATGGGTGGTTACAAGAGCCACGCATGGTTCCCACTCAGGATGTTCTGTCTTTATTATACCGGGACGCCCATAGTTCCTGGAGAGGCTTATGGTCCATTCTACTAACTCTCCAAGGAAAACACATAGAGCCTTTAGAATGATGACATAGTGTGATCTGAGGAGATTTAAGCTTTTATTTATCCATTTCTATACTAGTAATCTCAGCCCCTTGAAGTATGTAAAGATTTTATTTCATGTTCTATTAAAACAGACCTGTAGCACTTCCTCTAATTTAATGACTCAGGTGCATGTAATCTTAAAATATTGAAAGTCAGACATCTGTGTATGTGCTTATTGTTTTTTAGTGTATATATATGTTACAAACATAGCAAGTTGTTTGATGAAAGCATATGTCTCTGGATTTCATTTTACTTCATGGAATGAAATGTGAAACAACTCAGATTATTTAAGTAGGTTATTTAAAGCATAACATTGATTGTGCAACTTGTTTTGTTTTTTAAATATTTAAAAGGCCCATGAGTTGTTTGACCCTACAAACAGAGATTTTGGTTTCTAACTTGGTCTGATCTTCATTAACAACTGTTCCTTCCTTATAAACAGAAGAAATAGATAGGGATGCAAAGCTTTCTGTGTGCATGCTAAGTTGTTTCGTTCGTGCTTGACTCTGTGCAACCCTATGGACTGTAGCCCACCAGGCTCCTCTGTCCATGGGATTCTCCAGGCAAGAATACTGGAGTGGGTTGCCATGTCCTTCTCCAGGGGATCTTCCCAACCCAGGGATGGAACCCAAGTCTCTTATGTCTCCTGCATTGACAAGAGAGTTCTTTACCCTTAGCGCCACCTGGGAAGCCTGAAGAGCTCGCTGCTGCTGCTGCTGCTAAGTCGCTTCTAACTCCTTCCAAATCTGAGGCTCTTGATGTGCTCTCACTCTTTCTCTCCAGTTACCTTTTTACAGGATTTGTTAACTGTCAGTTAAGGATAAATTAAATTTGGGAATCTTCACTTCTTGGAGAGCACCAAGCATTTGCAGGACAGAAAGTGATGAGAGATAATCTCTATTCTAAGAGACTAGCTTTAGTTCCTTGGAGCTACTTAACACTTTGTTTCTTTGATTAACTGAAAACTTTAACTGGTAAAGCAGAGTTAAGAACGAAAGATGTAATTCCAGGGCCCAGGCCCACTGTGTATGTGAATGAATGGAAAGTTAATTGAGGAAAAAAGCAGAGTGTATTTCATTCATTGTTAATTTACGTGGAGTTGATAAGCAAAGAAGGAAAATGTTTTTAAATTCCCAGGTATGTTTCTCAGCTTATGTCAATATTTTGGGTTTCTTTTTCATGGTAATTTCAAAGGTCAGAATTGTGTTTTGTATGTTTTTATGAAATATTTTACAATATAAACTCTCCTGGAAAAGCTTTCATAGATGTAGAGTTCTAAAAACGTAAAGGATTTTTCCTACGAGAACAGATTAAACTTTGAACATTCACACTGGTTCAGTAAGATAGTTAGCTGTTTTCTTGTACATTTCTTAAAATGATACAATTCTTTCTTAGATGAAAGATTTTACTTTTAATGGATACAAAACAATGTAAAACAAAGTTCCAGGGGGGTGAAATTGCAAAGCTGGAGAAGTGACTGGCTGCAAAACTGGAGAAGTGACTCGCTGTAGTGTCTGATGAAGCTCTTCTTTGTTTCCATTATTTTTAGTTTGGTTTTCTAAGAATTTGTACCCTTGATTTTGGAACTCATTATTTCAAACTCTAAACATCTTAAAAGTGAAAGCTGAAACTATAGAATTTTTTATGGTTTTAACTCGATTGTTCCCTTCCACCTTGAAAGGTACCCCCAACTAAGCCAAATTTGTAGAAAATCTTGACAAAAATGGCCAATGTTTTGTGTATGGAGTGATGTCCACAGCAGTGTGACCTTTCCTGCCTTCTCGTTATATTACACGAAATGTTCCTACCATTCTTCTAGAAAAGCTAACCTCATTTTTCTAAGACTCCTTTCATTATTTTTTTAGTCAAAAGGGAAGAAGTAATTTGCAAGGAGTTGGTATTGTGATAATGCCCAGGGATTCATTCTTTAGTGAGAATTCAGAAATGGATAACAAATAAAGACAGTTCATCTGCAGAAATGGAGAGGAAGTTCATGGTTTATAAAGAAAGAAGCAATAATGCACTTACCTTATAAGACATAGTGAAGCAGTGCAGCAGGAAATTGAAAATATACACACATGGAAAGGTTAAAATAGTTCTAAGAAAACTTTTGCAACAAACTTCATAAAGATTAACTGTGAGAGATGACTGAACATTCTCCCTCTTGTTACCTGGTTCTGAAACAAAATTACAAAGCACTGTTCTCAAAAGACTTTGTATTTTATTCTTGCGTCTGCTGCTGAAACTGAATGATCAAAAATAAGTGCCGGGGGACTTCCCTGGTGGTCAAGTGGTTAGGAATCCAACTTGCCACGCAGGGGACGCGGGTTGGATCCCTGGTCGGCAACTAAGATCCCACTTGCAGCAGAGCAACGAAGGCAGAGCATCACAATTAGAGAGTCCGTGTACTGCAACCACTGAAGTGCATGTCTTCTGGAGATGGAAAGACCCCACGGGACACAGCGAAGATCTGAATGCCACAACTAAGAGCCCATGCAGCCAAATAAATAGGCATTATTTTAAAAAACAGCTGGGAACGATGTCGCTTTTTTACAGTTTCTTGGCTGTTCTCAGAATTCAGGAAAGATAAACTCTGTAATGAGACACATACAGACACCCCAAAACCCTAGAGTTCCAAAAATAACACTGAGATTCCAGTTTTCTTCCTCTTCTTCCTTTTCTATCTTGAACACCTATTCCTAAAAAAATCTTCTAAACCCGATCAAGGTTTTCAACCATCTCCTTGTCTCTTAGTCATTCAATCTGGTCCTCGTATGTTAATTTTGGCCTTCCTCTAGTCAGGCTTCCTGTCATGGAGTCCAGATAGAAAGAATAATACGGAAAGAGGAAAGTCAAGAGAAGAAAATGTCAACAGATAGGAGAGAGTGGAAGCAAAAGATTAAGGCAATTCCACAACTACAAAGGCCTAGAAAAAGAGAAAGAACCTGAGAAGGTTAATTATTTTAGGCCTGTAAAACATTTGTGCTTTTCAGACAAGGCTGGGAAATGAGGAAGTGATCAGCAAATGGAGAGAGAAGTTGCATTTCATCACCAGGGACAGCAGGAGTTGTGCTTGGGAGGGGGCTGTGGGCAGGGGCCAGTCGCGGACTTAAAGCTCATAAGCCTTCATGACATTTGATGAAAGGGGAGTTCCCAGGGAAGATATTTCTTTTCTTTTTAAGATGAGCAGCCTGGATTCCAGGGCTACTCTTAATCTCCCAAAGCATCCTATAAGACCTCTTTTTTCAGCTCTGAGTCAGGATGGGTGGGGCAAGGAGTCTGGATATACCGTTTGGTTATGGGATGATTTCTGAGATCTTTGTGATGCTTCCAGGGTGATTCCAGACAGCCTGGTCTAAGTTTGGTAGAATGACCATATCCTACCAAATTGCTCAGGGCAGACAAAATTTACACCTGTTATCCCAAAAGAATTAAAGAGCACATCAAAGAGATGGATGTAAATCCCAAGTTCATCCTAAAGTTCAGTCTCTGAGATCTCTAGAAGACCAGTCAATTCACTGCTCTTTTGAATCTGAAGGAGTGTGAGCCAGAGTAGTTCACAAGTGACAGAAGCCATCAGCTCTCTGCATTCTCCCTGGAGGCTAGGGAGGGAAGATGACAGCCACAAACTAGAATCCTGGGAAATTCTGACGCGTGCTCACATGCTCAGTTGGGTCCAACTCTTTGCAACCCCACAGACTCTAGCCCGCTAGACATCGGTCCATGGGATTTTCCAGGCAAGTATACTGGAGTGGATTGCCATTTCGTCCCTTAGGGGATCTTCCCGACCCAGGGATCAAACCTGTGTCTTTGGTATCTCCTGCACTGCAGGCAGATTCTTTAACGCTGAGCCACAGGGAAAGCCCAGGAAATTTTTATACTCACCAATAATATTGAATTCATTCCTACAGTTCAGTTCAGTTCAGTTCAGTCACTCAGTCGTGTCCGACTCTTTGCGACCCCATGAATCGCATCACGCCAGGCCTCCCTGTCCATCACCAACTCCTGGAGTTCACTCAAACTCCTGTCCATCAAGTCAGTGATGCCATCCAGCCATCTCATCCTCTGTCGTCCCCTTCTCTTCTTGCCCCCAATCCCTCCCAGCATCAGGGTCTTTTCCAGTGAGTCAACTCTTCACATGAGGTGGCCAAAGTATTGGAGTTTCAGCTTCAGCATCAGTTCTTCCAATGAACACCCAGGACTGGTCTCATTTAGGATGGACTGGTTGGATCTCCTTGCAGTCCAAGGGACTCTCAAGAGTCTTCTCCAGCACCACAGTTCAGACGCATCAATTGTTCGGTGCTCAGCTTTCTTCACAGTCCAACTCTCACATCTATACAAGACCACTGGAAAAACCATAGCCTTGACTAGATGGACCTTTGTTGGCAAAGTCATGTCTCTGCTTTTGAATATGCTGTCTAGGTTGGTCATAACTTTCCTTCCAAGGCGTCTTTTAATTTCATGGCTGCAGTCACCATCTGCAGCGATTTTGGAGCCCCCAAAAATAAAGTCTGACTCTGTTTCCCCATCTATTTGCCATGAAATGATGGGACCAGATGCCATGATCTTAGTTTTCTGAATGTTGAGCTTTAAGCCAACTTTTTCACTCTCCTCTTCCACTTTCATCAAGAGGTTTTTTTAGTTCCTCTTCACTTTCTGCCATAAGGGTGGTGTCATCTGCATATCTGAGGTTATTGATATTTCTCCCAAATCTTGATGCCAGCTTGTGCTTCTTCCAGCCCAGCGTTTCTCATGATGTACTTTGCATATAAATTAAATAAGCAGGGTGACAATATACAGCCTTGATTTACTCCTTTTCCTATTTGGAACCAGTCTGTTGTTCCATGTCCAGTTCTAACTGTTGCCTCCTGACCTGCTTATAGGTTTCTCAAAAGGCAGGTCAGGTGGTCTGGTATTCCCAACTCTTTCAGAATTTTCCACAGTTGATTGTGATACACACAATCAAAGGCTTTGGCATAGTCAATAAAGCAGAAATTTTCTGGAACTCTCTTGTTTTTTCGATGATACAGTGGATGTTGGCAATTTGATGTCTGGCTCCTCTGCCTGTTCTAAAACCAGCTTGAACATCAGGAAGTTCATAGTTCACATATTGCTGAAGCCTGGCTTGGAGAATTTTGAGCATTACTTTATTAGCATGTGAGATGAGTGCAATTGTGTGGTAGTTTGAGCACTCTTTGGCATTGCCTTTCTTTGGGATTGGAATGAAAACGGATCTGTTCCAGTCCTGTGGCCACTGCTGAGTTTTCCAAATTTGCTGGCATATTGAGTGCAACACGTTCACAGCATCATCTTTCAGGATTTTAAATAGATCAACTGGAATTTCATCACCTCCACTAGCTTTGTTCGTATTAATGCTTTCTAAGGCCCACTTGACTTCACATTCTAGGATGTCTGGCTCTAGATGAGTGATCACACCATCGTGATTATCTGGGTCATGAAGCTCTTTTTTGTACAGTTCTCCTGTATATTCTTGCCACCTCTTCTTAATATCTTCTGCTTCTGTTAGGTCCATACCATTTCTGTCCTTTATTGAGCCCATCTTTGCATGAAATGTTCCCTTGGTATCTCTAACTTTCTTGAAGCGATCTCTAGTCTTTCCCATTCTGTTCTTTTCCTCTATTTCTTTGCATTGATCACCGAAGAAGGCTTTCTTATCTCTCCTTGCTAATCTTTGGAACTCTGCATTCAGATGCTTATATCTTTCCTTTTCTCCTTTGCTTTTCACTTTTCTTCTTTCCACAGCTATTTGTAAGGCCTCCTCAGGCACCCATTTTGCTTTTTTGCATTTCTTTTCCATGGGGATGGTCTTGATCCCTGTCTCCTGTACAATGTCATGAACCTCATTCCATAGTTCATCAGGCACTCTGTCTACCAGATCTAGGCCCTTAAATCTATTTGTCACTTCCACTGTACAATCATAAGGGATTTGATTTAGGTCATTCGTTCCTTAAGTCATGCTAAATAAAGGTAGGTCTCCACTAGTGTATTCATTTAACTCCTCAAAAGAAAAAGAAAAATTATAATCAGAGCTAAAACACCTAACAATGAAAGGGAACTGTGCTCTTGCTCTTTTAACCGCTTTGGGAAAAGAGAACCAAATACAGCAATAAGAAAAAATTGAAAGTAAAAAAAAAAAAAAGATATAGAAAGTCATCGCCCATAATGTAAATGTGTAGGGCATTTCTTTGGATAATAATCATATGAATTTTACAAAAAGTTTTTGCTTTATCTTTATATTTGATCATCAAGACAACTTGTGAGATGAGAATTATTAATGTTATCATAAGGGCCTCCCTGGTGGCTCAGATGGTAAGGAATCTGCCTGCAATGCAGACCAGGGTTTGATCTCTGGGTCAGGAAGATTCCCTGGAGAAGGGAATGGCAAGCAACCCACTCCAGTATTCTTTCCTGGAGAATTCCATGGACAGAGAAGCCTGGAGGGCTATAGTCCATGGGGTCGCAAGAGTTGGACACGACTGAGTGACTTTCATTTTTATAAAAATTCACATAAATTGCAGGAATACACAGAGAAAAAAGTAACAAAGGAACCTATCATTGAAACTATTATCTCAATGGAACAGTTTTGCACATGTTTTATTTCTGTGTGGTACTTCACAATGAACAACCAGAAGAACCTCTTGAGTTCAATTTTCCTTGCCAGCTAGTCTAGAAGATTCTGAACATTAAGGAACATAAAATAGGTAGTTGAGCTATAGTCTTGTAGGAATGCATTGCTTAGTGACTTGTTACTATTCAATAACATATGGTCAGGAAAGTATTCAAATATCAATGCCCATTCCTCCTATTACCACTGAAGTCTCATTTCTTCTTGCTAAATTTTTTTGTATGTCCCAACTCCAGGGCCCTTAGGATAACACAAATAATGGAATATGATTATTAGTCACCTTAAATCTTCCTTTACCAAGGTTATAAACTTAACTCCTTTAACATTTCCAATTGATGTAACTTATATTTCTAATCCTATATAGATGGTGTTGTTTGAACACTTTCTTTGTGTTGTAGGAAATTTTAACAGGTTTTACTATGGTATTCATTCATTCATTACAAGAAAAAGATGTATATAATTTACTGATGTATTTATGTTGTTCATAGACTAAAATTTCTTTAGTTTCCTTCTTCCTCTTTCCCAATTTTTCAGCCCTCCTCTAAGTTCACTTCATTTTACAGGTAAGATTCCAGTTTCTGAGAGAAAGTGATAACCCCAACTGAACTTTGACTTTTCACTTAATTCTATGATATATAACACCTCACTGAAGTTCCTAAAGACCTTTCATTGGCTAAAATGTTCCTTGTCAGTGAAGTTTTACTTGAAATGTAAGACTGAATTGCTATGTTTCTTTTTATCAGCAAAATACCTATCAATCATTTTGATTTTATATGCACGGCTCTGCTAAAACTAGAAATCATGATTACACAGCACTAAGTAAACTGCACAGAGTTTTCTTTGATAAAATGAAATATAAATTATACTTCCCTTTTCTCTGCTAGGCAAAACATATTTTTCTAGGTTTTGACTTATGATTATTCCTCTTGTACTTTTCTATTGTTGTCATTAATAATTGAAATTGCTTTAATACCTGAAGCATGTACACCTGAAAATCATATTAGTCTAAGGATACAAAAAACCTTACTGCATCTTTAAATATCAAAATGATCACTTTTCACACCTAGAGGTTATTTAAGTCCCCTTCAAGTGAGCCTTTTTTTTTTTTTCTCCATGGGTAATATTTCCTACTGAAAAATCTTATACAGATTAAGTATCCAGTAGAATTATCAATAATTGTGTTAATAATGTTAATGAAACTGTACAGTTAAATGACAGAGACAATTAGTTCACACTATTTGGTTTATTTATTTAGCAGGGAGTATTGCTTAACATGTCAGTCCCGAGAAACAGAAACAGCCATGAAGAGGCTTAACATTACTATTAAAACAATCAGTATCAAAATATTTTAGGTAACAATTTGTCCGTGTTCATATAATAATCTGTCAACCCTATGATTTGCTTATTATGTGAATTAACTCCGTAATCGCTCTGAGATTGGATTCAGTGACACCGTTTAACAGCTCCCGACTCGGGGGCTTTTACTCAATATTTTTAGGGAAGGAGCTGTCAGGCTAATCTGAGGATATTTGGAGAAAGCCAATAAACTGTCACAAACTCGTAACCATTTATATTTTTCGTGGTTTGGTAGAGATTTTAACACTTCTCCCCTCCTATCCTCCACTTTCACTCCAGCCCCTCCTTCTTGGAAACACTTTAAAAAATTTAAAAAAAATAACAATAATTTAAAATCCTTGTGTTCGCTCTAAACTTGTCCCTGATTGGTGAAAGTCAAAGCGCCCTGCACCGGGACGTGGCTGAACGGAACACGGGGACCAGACGCCACCGAGGAGGCAGAAATGGAAAACCCCTCTTTCCGCCTCGGTCGCGGGCATTTGCTCGCTGCAGACCCGGGAGCCGCCGCCACCACCGCAGAGACCTCTAGGTGGGCGCCCAGGGCGCATCTCTGGAGAGCAGCCGCCGCTGTGCTCGACCCTAGTCTCCCTGCGGGCAGAGGAGGTGTCTGCGGGTTTTCCGCGCCGCCCTCGGTTTGGAAACCTGATTGCTCCCCAGCGCAACTTGCGCGCCCCAGGCAGCGGGGTTCCCGGTGGGTCTGTGGGCCAGAGGCACGCGGAGGCCGGCAGTGGCCGAGACTTCGCAGGCGGAGGGGCGCGGGCGGCGCGTCCCGAACCCTGGCGGCAGCGAGCGCGCGGGGGGCGGCCGGGTGGCCCCGGGGAGCGCGGGCTCGGCTTTCCCGGCAGCGCAGCAGCCTGGCCCGCTACCCAGGGCGGTGGGGAGGAGGCGGCGGGTAGCCGCTGCAGCCGCTACTCAGCGCGAGGGCGGTGGGTGAGGGGCGACGGGAATGCCACCCCAAAGCTATTTTAAGTACAAAAGCCAAGCCATGGGTCATTCAGGACACCTAAGGAACAGTAATGAACCACAGCCTCCACCCACCCACAAACATAATATTATGCATATGTGCTTGCCCCGCGCTGGCTTGTCAGATTTTCCTTTATTAATTCATCCCTCTGCCCTGCTTCCCTGGCAAGAATTCAGCCACTAGATTTTCTTTTTCTTTCCCCATCCACCGCACCCACCCCACCCCCAATTTCGGACTAGATGTTGGCTAACATCTCTTTATAGCAGATTTCTATTTAGTATATATATATATTTTAATCATGTTTGGTAGGAAACTCACAAATACATACTCATACAAATTCGTTTTTCAGCAGCATCTTCTAGGAAAGTATTCCAAAGTCTGTCAGTTGACGTCATAGGCTGAAATAAATAAGCCTAATAATTTTGGAAAATGAAATTAATGATCAGGATAATTTGGGGAAGGAATAGAAAGGACCAACTGAGACTCATTTCCACTTATCAGAAACCTTATGACTGACCATCACTGGAGAGCAAAGCAATGCCAGGAATGTCACATGCTTCTTAGATCTTGGTATCCTGTCTGGGCAAAGATCCAGTGTTCAACACTACAGAGAAAGGGACAAACCTGTGTAGCCAGAAGTGAATAACACAGGCAGAGCAACCTTTGAAAGAACATAACTTCACTCAATGAACAGTTGGACAAACCTCTTCTGGCAGGATGAGTTAAGAAAGAATTGGGAAAAGGATAAAATAGGAATAAACTTGGGCTCCTATCCTCACAGATCATTCAGTCTAGTGACAGGAAGAACGTTTAGATGGTAACAAGAGGTAGAAAATGTAAAGACCTCTGATTGGCTCTAATTAAGCACTAGGGAATTCAGTGGAGGCAGGATTGCTGCTGCTAAGTTGCTTCACTCCTGTCCAACTCTGTGCCACCCCATAGACAGCAGCCAGCTAAAAGATAGCCTTTTATTAAACTGAGTCTGGCCAAACGTCATCCCTGTCTTGGGCTCCAAGTAAATGAAGGAATTCACTAAATGTCATTTCCCTGTAAGAATGTCTCTGATAATGGATATAGGATTGCCTCTTCTAGAACCTTCAGTGTGTTTCCATTAGCCTTAAGCCATCACCTTCGTCCCTTTCTGTGTTTCTTAAACATTCATTTTGAGGGTCAATTCCTATAAATTGAGGCTGAGCTGAGGTGACACAATCAAGGGGGTTAAAAATTTATGAGCTAAGTATGTTTTACTTATTCTTTCTTTCCAAAAAGAATCTGGGTGGTCTACAACTCAAAACACCATGTTTCAAATAAATTGGTAAAATCAAAATAGAAAACCAGAAAAGAAAAAACTGGAAACTTGAAATAAGGCAACACTCAGAGTGAATGTAGGGTTGCTTTGATTTTAGTAATCAAGTTTCAGATTTGGTTGAGCTTCTTAGCAGCCAAGGTAAAGAGAGAAAAACCTGGATAGCGATCTTGCTTAAAAGTGCGAAGAATGCCTATTTTCAAATAAAACTAAATTTTAAAAGAAATTTACTCTGCAGAATATCATAAAAGGCACCAAGGGATGTAACTGGCAGTGGCCTAACAGCACTTTTATAGAAAAGCAAAGATGCTATCACAAGCCCTTTTGCTTGTAATAATCTTCCACAAAAATCAAGACGTGAATGAAGTGGAGTGTTTGCAGACTGAGCTAGTATATTAAGAATTCAGTACTGGAAGTTCACTTTAAATCACTAAATAATAATAATAATAATCTGGGCAGCCTTCCCCATGTATCACTTCTCTCAGCTGAGCCAAATAGCTTAAAATTAGGATTCTTCTCTTTGGTCAGAGCCCAGAGTGTTGGTATTATTAATACTTAGGAATCATAGAGTACAGAGTCACAGGGTTTGGAAAACAACTGAACAAATGCTACATTTGTCATCCTTCTACTAAAGCGACAGAAGCAAATCAGTGTGTTCACACAAAGACCACCCCAGGTTTCCTCAGAGGTAGACTGCAGGGGCATCTCAAGGGTGAGCCAACATTTTCCTTAGGAAGTTGCTTTGAATGTGCTCCAGCACTTGAACAAATGTTTAATTGAGTCCCTGGAGCTCCATACTGTTTTGGCATGGAAGAAATGTCAAAGCTGGTGTTTCCTAATCACCCACAGTGGCTGGAGGAAAACATCAGTACCTATGAGTGAATGACAAGGCTTTCTGATGGGACTCCAGTATGAGTTCATTGCAAAATGAAACTGAATGAGTTCAGAATAGCTCCCACAAACCAGGATTTTAATTTTATTATAGTTGGTTAGGCCATTATTTTCAATGGGTGTTATATACAACAGCTACTTTTTTTTTTTTTTTTTTGAGGCCATTTTTGGTTCATGGTAATAAAACAATGTCATCAGACCTGAGGAAAATGTTCCTCTTCCAACTTACTATGACAGGCAAACTTTTAAACAAAGATCACCCTGTTTCATACCCTCAAAGGATTGTTCTCTGATCTGTCAGGAGACTGTTCCTTCTTGTCTTAGGTTTTATAGGAGATGAAGAAATGAGAGTTTTTCTGAATTTTTTAAACTGTGGTAAAATATATATAATATCAAATTTATCATTTAACCATTTTTAAGTTTCCAGTTTAGTGTTGTGCAACCATTATCACTATCTATTGTCAGAAGTTTTCCGTCTTCTGCACTTGAAATTCTGTTTCATTAAACACTGACTTCCTATTCCTCTCTTCCCCAGTCCCCGGTAATTACCATTTTACTTTCTGACTCTATGGATTTGACTGTTCTAGGTCTTCATATAAGTGGAACCATATAGTATGTGTACTTTTGTGACTGATTTATGTCATGTAATATAATGTTTTTAAGAACTTTTTAAAAAGATTGTTAATAATCTATGTTGAAATCATGCCTTTTGACTGATAACCAATTCTTATGCACAAAATGAAGAGTCAGTGAAGCCTGCAAACCATCTTACATTGTTCTAAGAATCTAGGTAACTTTCTCACCAAAGAGTTAGGCAATATATCATTGAACATTAAGGAAGAGTAATTGCATTTGAAATGTACTGGTTCCTTAGGTAAATTGTCAGCCTGAGAGCTTCACAAATATAGAAAACTGGAAAAATTTTGGGGGGAATTATGCAAAAATGCAGTTGCATGTATAATTGGTGAGATACAGAGAGTTGCTGATGGATCATTGTAAGTGCAAACAGGATCCTACCAGAGGCGTTGTCTGAAATAATCTGGTAACGATTAGCACACATCAGTCAGAACAGTCTGATCCTGTTTCAGCTATCTGTTGTTACTGTGAACAAATAAACCCCAAACACAATAGCTTAGAACTGTCGTTTCATTTTGCTCACAATTTTGCGGATCAGGAATTTGGGGATGGGTCAGTTGGCCCTGAGGTTTCTCCTGTTCTTGCACTGACATGTCAGCTGGAACATCCAACATGGGTGGGCAGATGATGTCAGCTCCTGACTAAAAGCTTGACTGGGGCTACCAATCAAGTGATTGCATGTGGCTTCTCCAGCACAACACTCTCAGATATTCAGACTTCTTACATAGTAACTGGCTTCACCTACAGCAAATCTGGGAGAGCCAGAGGGACACTCCATGGCCTTCTATGATCTAGCTTTGGAAGTTACGGAGCTTCCATACTCTGGAGTATGGCATTTACAGTTCTGTCATACTCTATTGGCCAAAATAAGGTTGCCCAGATTTGCATTAAGTGGGCATACACCTCACTTCCCAATGAGAAGAGTAGCAAAGCATCTAAAGCAACTTTTAAAATAAACACTACACATAGCAAAATGTTCTAACTCAATTATAATCAATATTAATCAGCTGAGCTTTGGTAGGAGGCGCATGAAGAACCTAGCCCAAGAGGCATCAAGAATCTATAATACATTGGAACAAAACTGGAACAAAAATGTAAAAGGAATTACTGATGGGTGCGAAGCTACCACACTAGCCTTTGATTGCTTTAGCAAGAGAAAAAAATTCTGTCATGAATTGGCTAATGCTATTTCTAGTCTCTGACATTAGCAGCTGAAGATAATTCCTAAATGCTACACTTTCTAAATTCTCTAACTAGACAATTCAGTTATGGCTCTAAAGAGACTTAGGAGCAACGAAGCTGAAGATTAGGCTGCTAAAGAAATTGTAATTTCTAATGTGATATTCATCCATCTCAAGTATAGTGTAAATCAAAACTGGACTCCTAAGTATCTAAAATATTCAATAGTCATTGATTGAATACTTACTGTGTGGATGAAAAACGAGTACATAAATAATTGCAACATGGAGCTATAATGCAAAAACAGAGACAGTGTAAAGTGTTTTGGTTATAGACAGCTAATGGAACGATTCATTCAGATTGACGGATCAGTGAAGGTAGTGACATCAGAGGTAGTGACATCTGGCCTGGGTCTTAAAAGATGAGTAGGAGCTTACAAGGTGAATAAGGAAGAAAAGAAAGAACATTGTTGGTAGATGGAACAGCATATTCCAAAGCACAGAGGTTTGAAATAGCCCATTGTGTTTTAAGCCTAGAGTCCCTTGTGTTTCTGGAATAAAGCAGGAAGATATAGCTTTGAAGAGTTTGGATGCTTGAAGTCAGTCACAGCCAAATTTGATTTGTTGCTGTTGTTTTTGTTCCTGCACCCAAGACATGTGGGATCTTACTTCCCCAAGGGATGAAATTTGCTTCCTCTGCATTGGGAGCCCAGAGTCTTAACCACTGGACCACCAGGGAGGTCCTAGATTTGAATCACAGCTCTGCCACTTGACAGCTGGGTGGCCTTGTGTGACAGTTATGCAATTCATGCTAAGGAGATTGGATCTCATGGTGTAGATGGAGGGTGCCCCTGAAAGGACAGAAGCAGATTTGGATTTGCAAACCACTCTGATGGCAGCTCGGAGGATGAATGAAAGAAAGAAGTCAGAGAGACAAGCTAGAATTGTTATTGGAGAAACATTCACTGAGACCCTACTATGTGCACACACGGAGGCACTGGGCAAACAAACAAAATTACCACCCACCTTTGGGGGAGTTTATATTTTATCAGGAAAACAAGCAAAAAAGCACGGAAATATATAATATAAATGCAAAGACCACTACCCTTACCGGCAGCTTTTTAAGGCCAAAGATTTCAGCTCTAAATTGGCCATAGAAAGCAGAGATCTCTAGGAATACCTATTGAAATTAAAGAATATAGGTGGTTTTTTTAAAGTGTCTTCTATTATCTATTTTGTATTCTCCGTCGCTCTCTCGTTCCCACGTTCCATCTTCTTGGTTTCTCTGGTCAAACTTTTTTCTGTGCAGTATTTCCATCTCAAAAGCTTTCCTTGACCACGAAATCTTAGGAATTCCAAATGCCCTCAAAACCCAAAGTTCTACCTAGCACGTTGAGACTACAGTATTCAAACACAAGAATGGGGGAGAGTGGGGATTTGAACTGGTTAAGACCTCTTCACATCCTCCCATTGTGTTCATTTTGGCGGGTGGGTGGGGTGCCCCTTCCAACAGTACATTTGCACACATACACACACCCTCTCTGATGTAACTCTCACTCTAGTTCAACAAATATTTTAATAGGACCCTTTGAACAGATGTGACCTGTGGATTTATCCGATGACCCCCATCGGAAATAATCTGAAGTCGGGGGAGAAGACTGCCTTCCTCTCCAGGAGAGCTTTTATTGTGTACTCTAGTTAATGAGCCTCTTTTCAGCCTCAAACTGGGCGCGTCATTATCCATGCCGGCAAGGCAGGATGAAGAGGTAAGAAACAAGTCTCTCAGTTCCCCGAGGCCATCAGCCCTAGTTTCCTCCTGGCCTGAAGGCAGACCGACGAAAATCCACCCGAATTTTTCTCGGGTTCCCAGTCGGACCATAGAGCGGAGAAAAGTAATCGATTTTGTCTGGGGCTGCGGCGCGCCTAACACTTCCTGCGGTGATTTGCAGCCGGGGCTGGAGGTCGAGAGCTTCCCATTGGCTCGCGGGCCGACGCCGAGCAGTCTGGGTAGGCGGGGCCGGCCGAAGGGGCGGGGTCGAGGGCGGGGCCAGGAGCACTTGGTAACTTAACTCCTCGGAGCGGAGCCGGGACAGAGGTGGCGCGTTGTGGGGGGGGCGGCCACGCCCCCAGCGCTCCCACCTAGGGGTCCCTTGGCTCGCGGAGTTTTTTCTTTTAAGAATGAGCGATGCCAGTGACAAGTTAATAGCTCTCCTAGCGCTCCTAGGTTAAACGGAACCTCATTCCTGCTCGACTCTCCATCCACCGACCTGCCCCTGGCCGCCGGGGCGAGGGCAGGGGCAGGGAAGGCGTCTGCCACCCAGCCGAGGGGCCTTCTGCTCACAGTTCTCCGCTGCCTCCCCGTCGGGCTTCGGCCCCGCCCACGGTCCCGGTTGATGACCCGGAGCCCCAGGCCCGCATTCACCAGGCCTCCTACTCCTCACACTCTCACCCCGGCCTCCTCTCCCCCGGCAGGTCCCGCCCCGCACACGTGTGTGCACTTACGCCGCGTCCCACACTGGAACCAACCCACACCCAGCATCTGCCCCTCACACTGGCCGATCGATCGTGCGAATCGAGCAGAGGCCCTCCCCCCGTGCCTGACCCCCCATGTCATCCATCTCCCGTCCCGTCAGCCACCAAGGCTTCAAAGGCGACCTGGCCGCTGGAGGTCCTTCTCCGAGCGATGCAGATCGCGGGCGGCCCGGGCACGGGGGCTCAGCCAGGCCGCAGCCGCTAGAGCCCCGCGGCGGGAGCCTGCTTCCTCCGCGGGTGGGAACTTTCCGACGAAGGCGGATGCCTGGTGCCTGATCCTGTCTCTTGATAGAGTCTCCCTCGGAGCTTAAGCCCTATTTCCTTCCTTCTTTCCTCTCTCCAATTCGGTCACCCCTCATTGATAGGCTCTAATCCTTTGATCTGAACTGCTTTTGCCTGGAAGATTTGGCCGCCTTTTCCTTTGCTCCCTGCGTTAGCGAAAAGCCGATTCGTTCTGAGCCGCATTGATGGCAGGGGATGGGGGGAGGAGGGCTGCTTCCAACTCTGGCACCACCTGGGTGGTCGCCGCGACCCAGTGATTCCCTTTACAGCCATTCTTCTCCTCGACTCTATAAAGGCTGTTTTGCACAGAAGACCCTGAAGTAGTCTTATTTTGACATTGATCTTGCAGGGGTACAGTGACTAGTTTATATTGATCTGTGTTCAACTAGACTATGAGATTTTTTTTAGGGTAAGGTGTGTTACTCAGTTGGATCACTTCAGACCCTAGTACAGGGCCTAGTAAATAAATAGTAGCTGTGCCTTCAGTCATGTTGAAGGAACCATCTTTTTAACTGAGGCTTACCTAACACTTTATCAGATACACTTAAAATGTTATATACAGCTTTCCAAGAAGAGAAAGAACGAAAGGGAGTCA
>SJYX01014794.1:650776-691000 GCA_006410675.1 Oreotragus oreotragus | reverse complement strand
GGGGGCTGCGGGGGTTGCGGAGGTGGGGGGTAGGCTGTGAAATCATGTTTTGAATCCTAGAGGTAAGAATTTTAATGAGAAACAACTGTTGAAGAAGTCTCATTTTCTGAATGTGTACCACAATTTTATTTTGAAAAATGAGTTTTTGGTAAAACTGGCCAGTTTAATCAGAGTCGGGGAGAGAGGGGCTATTTCAAGCGGCTGAGCAGAACTGAAAACTAAGTGAACACTCTTAAAGAGAAAGGACATGCTCTCTGTGGTGAAGAAACAGGAGAACTTTCAGTCATCCCACTAGGCCCATGTTTTCCCGGCTCTGCAGCACTCTTGTAAATTTGTAAATTTGCCACAGCTCACTTGTAAATTTGCCAGGGTGGCAGGGACACGTGACTCTTAGCTGGGAGGCCTGCCAGCTATCAGAAGCCCCCAACTCTTAGGAGGGAGTAGGGGGCGGGTGCCCAGAGACCACCCTGGGTTATATTTATTTGAGGGGATACTTGCTGGTTCTGATAGCAAATCTCCCTAGACAGATGCAGCCCACACTGGAATGTCTCGGAGAGAATTCCACCAACTCCCCAGTATCAGACCTAGCACCTTATAAAATAAATCTTGACACTATACCAAAGGTAAGGACAGACTTCCCTGTCTAGCCCTAGATGTCACCTGATCTTTCAAGTTCTTCTGTGCCTGAGCCCATCTCAGCAGAAACCCCTTGTGTATTCTCCACAGGCAGAAACCCATAATTCTTTCTCGTTTTATCGATTCTCCCTCTGTTCACAAGCCCCCCTTTATTCCTCCTCACTCCTGGTTACCTCATTGTCCCTTGGCCTCCAAAGAATCATCTCACACCCACAAGCCAGACAGATTAATGTCTCTATTTCCCAAGGTGTGTGTTTGGTCTGACTCCAGCTGACCACTGGGATTCTGAAGCCACGATCCTACCCTGAGGGAAACTCCTTCCCTTTTCATACCAAATGTATGCATATTCCTGATTCTGTCTCAGCCTGGAAAAAAATGTAACTTCTCAAACTTTCCTGAGAGGAAATTTAACACTCTCTTATCATACACAAACCTCCCTTGAACCTTTGAACCCTGAAAAAAAGACAGGCCCTCTTAGCAGTTTGGAAGAATGCACATTATAGTCTAATTTTAAATCAGTATCTCTCAACTCGGGTGATTTAACCAGGGGGTTTGCTGAACCCAGGTACTGATGAGATGAGCTGGCCTCCTTTGCTCCATTGTCATCCCCACTGAACTCACCACCTAGGATCTGCCCTTACAGGAATTCAGAAGCATGCCCTTCTGCATCGATGCCTGGAAGATGGGCCTAGGGACGCAGGGACCTCAAGAAGTGTTATGTCCTCTTGAAGAAAGGAGGGGAGAAAGAGAAAAAGTTCTAGAACAGTCTACTAGCACAACTTTTATTTTAGAGATGCTGCTCCAATTATCATAGTTTTATTGGTTTATTTCTCCACAGTTTTTGAAGAAGCAAGGTTATGTGCATCTTGCTTACAAAAAAAAAATTATTCTTGGTCACTATAGTTTTTAAGAATTCAGTATAGTTTTCAGAGAGAAAGTTGAATGAACATATTATATGTTAGTTTTGTTGACTTGTGCTGCAGAATTGCATTCATGTCCTGATAATCACACATTCGTGACTTTTACTCAGAGAAACACCAGAAATGAACAGCAGCAACATGTCCACGTAGGGAGAGTTCGTGTCAGAAAACCTAGAGCAGTGCCCCGCTTCCATGTCCCCTTGTTCTTCCCTCCTCTGCTTTCTCCTTTCCTTACCCGACTCAACAAATGGTCCTTTATCTAAAAGCCTCGAAATGTTAAAAAAAAAAAAAAACATTTAGTTCCTGATAGATCCTTTCAAAGCTTTGTAACTCCTGTCCATTTATATTCATACATCTACATATGTGGATTTCCTGATGGCTCAACGGTAAAGAATCCTGCCTGCAACGCAGGAAACGCAGGAGATGTGGGTTCAATCCCTGGATCAGGAAGATCCCCTGGAGGAGGAAATGGCAACCCACTCCAGTATTCTTGCCTGGAAAATCCCATGGACAAAGGAGCCTAGTGGGCTACAGTCCACGGGGTCACAAAGAGTTAGACACGACTCATCAGAGCAGAGCAGAGAGAGCATACACGTATGTACACGTTGCAAGGAGCCCAGTCATTGTTCAAAGCTGTGATGCCATTCAAAACAGTGTTTAGATGCTGTAATTAGTTGCGAACTTCTTGGTTTGGTTTGCTTTTCATATTTTGTTGGCTGGGTATTTATGGTATGGCACTGAAAGCAATGCAATGACTAGAAATTCTACTTCTAATGGTAGAAAGGAGGTTTACAGGACCAGAGAAGTAGAAGAAAGCTAGTCAGAATTTTCTCTTCTGGCATCCCCTGTGCTAACTGACACAAGAGACTGTGGCCTGCTTGCTGTGCTAAGGATGAGTACAAACCACCAGCCTATGCCCAACAATCTCCACACACGGAAGAGAAGAGGTCTTCTCCAAGACTACTGTTCAGGGACTTCCCTGGTGGTCCACAGGTTAAGAACCCACCTTCCAAAGCAGGGAATGCAGGTTCAGTCCCTAGCTGGGAAACTAAGATCCCACATGCCTCGTGGAAACTAAGTCCACACCACAACTAGAGAGCCCAAGTACAGCAATGAAGACCCAGCACGGCTGAAAAAAAAAAAAAAAAAATTATTCTTCAAAAAAAGAAAAAAACTACTATTGACAGTGATGGTGTTATTTAATGTAATCATGTAGTCACCTTGAACTGTTCATCAAATGGATGGCTGAATATAGCTTTACTCAAATTCAGACACCTAACTTGATTTTCTTTGCATCTGCTTAATAAAGTAGCCATGTCATTTAAAAAAAAAAAAAAAAAAAAAAACCTCTAGATTTTTGAAACCCTGCATTCAAAGATAATGTCAAAGTAAAGAAGCAAAGACGAAGCATATGCAATTTTTCCTAACATACTGGAGGCTGCAAAAAATCAAACTGAGCAGGTTTCAGGTCTTCTTGTTTCCAGATGATTCATCTACTTCCTGGCAGGCTGTACTTCCCAAGATGGTGGCAGTAAGATCTCCCATTACATGTGGGCTCCTTGCAACCTGAGCTGGGCACTTCTTGGACAGAGGGCCTGTGGCTCTGGCAGCGGTGACACTATGTGACTTCTAAAGGCTATGCCATAAAAGTGGATCCAGTTTCTATCTGGTTCTCTTGATACACTTGCTCTTGGAACCCTGCCACAACGCTGTGAAGAAGCCAGGCAGCAACAGAGACAGGCCACATGTATGTGTTCCGGCTGACAACCCAGCTGGGGTCCCACCTGTCAGCTGACGTCAGTTATCAGTCTGTGTGCGAACAAGTCTTCAGATGACTCCGGCCCCCAGAAGCCAACCCCAGAATTTGAGCCATCCCAGCTCATGCTTCGTGGAGCTGTCCTTGCAGAGTCCTGCTCAAATTGCAGGTCTGTGAGCAGAAAAAGGGGCTTCCCAGGGGGCACTAGTGGTGAAGACCCTGCCTACCAATGCAGGAGACCTAAGAGATGAGGGTTCGAACCCTGAGTCAGGAAGATCCCCTGGAGGAGGGCATGGCAATCCACTCCAGTATTCCTGCCTGGAGAATCCCATGAGCAGAGGAACCTGGAGGGCTACAGTCCATAGGGTCAAAAAGAGTTGGACACAACCGAAGTGACTTAGCACAGGCAATAAAAAAGACTTGTTTTAAGCCACTAAGTTTGGCGTTTTTCTTATGAACCAATAGGTAACTCCAACACTGAACTTTCCCCTCCTTCTGGGAGTTTGTTGTTGGTCTTATAAATATCACAACATATAAACATCCACATATAACGAAGTCATGCAAGCCAGGATCTTAAGTTCCTAAGATTTAACCCCAGGAAAAAAGTGAAAGCTTTATGCAAAATGAGTCACCATGGTTTAAGAAAAAGAAGTTTAAGAGCCAATGCAGCCGTCACTAAAAATGCAGTAATGATGACCATTCCTGGGCACCTAGGATTCATCATCCATTGTACTGCAGCAGAGACGAACTGAGAAAATGCTTCTTGAAAGAGATGGTTGGTTTCAAAAGATCAGAAAAAGAGGAATCTGAAGAAAGGATGGACAGGCTAGCAGAAGGCAACATGACTTAAGCATGTACTTGGGATGAATTTGATCTTTGTATCACAGAATTTCAAAATCTCAAGATTACTTGAGGCTAACTCGACTTGGTCTAATTCACCACTCTCGTCAAATCTCTGAGTCCAATCTGCAACATACTGAAAAGTTATCATCTAGTTTCTGATTAAATATCTTTGATGCCAGGAAGAGCTCTCTTAACTTCCTAAGGAAGTTAGCTATTAGAGACTTTTCCTTTGGCTAAACTAAAATCATCTTGCTGAAAATTTTAACTTGTGGTTCTATTGTGAAGTTGCATATTTTGTGGGGAGTTTGGTTTTAAAGTAAACACATGGCAACAATTGCATATAGCTAAACTTGGTCTTGAATGTTCCTCTGGAAAGTACCCCAATAGTCATCAGTCTGAGTCCTCAGCCACAATTCCCTCCAATGTTGGAACTGATTCCTGGTTTTTTCTTTTTATATATTTATTTGCTGTGCCGGGTCTTAATTGTGGCACTTGGGATCTTTTAGTTGAGGCTTGTGGGATCTAGCTCCCTGACCAAGGATTGAACCTGGGCTCCCTGCATTAGGAGCACAGAGTCTTGGCCACTGAACCACCAGGGAAGTCCTGATCACTCTTGCTTTCATTGAGAACCAAGGAAATTATATAGTTGATTTGCATATGGACATATATGGATTAAAAAAAAATGTATCAATACCTTTCAAGGCTAGAGGTACACTCTGGGGAGATGTTCATGCTCTGAGAGGCAAAATGGTCCTGAGATGGGGGATTCACACTTTTTGTCTCCTGCACATTTGGGGGCACACATATACTCATTAAGTGGATAGCTGGAGGAGCCTGCCATACGATTTAGACTGTTATTCCCTTTAAAATATGATTACTTTTGCAGAGCCATGTAATTGAATTTGCATCCTTTAAACACAATACACAGGGCTTCCCTGGTGGCTCAGATGGTAAAGAATCCACTTACAATGCGAGGAGACCTGGGTTTGATCCCTGGGTAGGGAAGATCCTCGGAGGAGGGCATGGCAACCCACTCCAGTATTCTTGCCTGGAGAATCCCACGGACGGAGGCGCCTGATGGGCCATGGTCCATGGGGTCAAAAAGAGTCAGACACGACTGAGCGACTAAGCACAGCACAAACACATACATGACATATTGCTGTAGCCTTTTAAAGCTACATGAAGTGAGGTGAAGTGAAAGTCAGTCGGGTCCGACTCTTTGCGACCCCATGGACTGTATATGCTCCAGCCCAGAATCCTGGAGTGGGTAGCCTTTCCTTTCTCCAGAGGATCTTCCCAACCCAGGGATCGAACCCAAGTCTCCCACATTGCAGGTGGATTCTTTACCAGCTGAGCCACAAGGGAAGCCCGTAAAGCAAGACTAATATCTGTTTAATGAAAGCCTTTGAAGACAGTTATTAGAACTCTTTAACCTGCTCCACATGAAACATCATGGTTTTGAGCCCCTCATTCTTTCATNCCCAGGGATCGAACCCAAGTCTCCCACATTGCAGGTGGATTCTTTACCAGCTGAGCCACAAGGGAAGCCCGTAAAGCAAGACTAATATCTGTTTAATGAAAGCCTTTGAAGACAGTTATTAGAACTCTTTAACCTGCTCCACATGAAACATCATGGTTTTGAGCCCCTCATTCTTTCATATTTCTTCTCTGAACAGATCTGAACATGTGTTCTTTTAAGTATAAGCCCCTAGTATCGATCAGGTTTTCCACGTGTAATCAGGTCAGCATAGGAGCTTTTGTTACTCTAGTTGAAAACAGCATTCGAGTTTTTGGCAATTATGTCCAATTGTTGAATTATAGCTACCACGGTCCTGTGTTTTTTAAAATCATGAAATATTGAAACATGTAGAAAATAAAACAGATACCCACAAAGTCATCACCAAGATCAACAGATGTTAGCTTGCCTTATTTATCTTTTTCTCTCTGTGTGTTTATTTTAATATTTGTTTATTTATGTATTTGGCTGTGCTAGGTCTTAGTAGCAGCGTGCTGTGTCTTTGATCTTTATTGCTGCATGCGAGATCTTTAGTTGTGGCACGCGAACTCTTAGTTGCAGCATGTGGGATCTAGTTCCCTGACCAAGGACTGAACCCAGGCCCCCTGCACTGGGAATATCAAGTCTTAACCACTGGGCCATCAGTAAAGTCCCTCTGTCTGTTGTATTTATCTTCATTTCCTACATACTATAGCTCTGCAGCCACATTAACCACACCATCAAAAATGACTGTTTCATAATTATTTATTAAATCCCTACTGTGTCATTTTGGGGGTGTTAATTTTGCTATTCGAGTGTATTATATATTATCTCAGCTTCACATTGTTCACAAATTTGATTAGGGGGTCCTTCGTATGCATTTATTACAATACTAAATGGGATAGGGTTGATGACAGAGACCTGGGACCCACACGAGGGACAATCCTCTAGAATGGTTGAAGCATTATTGTGTTTCATAAACACAATAAACTGCATGCCTTTGTTTATACTGTTCCTCCTGCCTGGAATTGCTTCTTACTTCCCTCCTCCATCTGACTAACTTATGTAATTAACCCTTTAAGACCCAGTGTCCCCTGCTCTAGAAACTGCTAAGTTAGGTACCCCACCTTTGCACATTTCTCTACTAGAGCACCTTGCTCTACTGCAATCATTGGCAACTTGTCCATCTTCCCTCTTACTTATTTATTTATTTTTGGCCACATTGCAGGTTTGCAGGATCTTAGCTCCCTGACTAGGGATTGAACCCGGGCCATGGCAGTAAAAACACCAAGTCCTAACCACTGGACCAGCAGGGAATTCCCTTTTTTCCCCATGCCCCTCTCATCTTTTAAGTCTTTCAATGGCAAAATGTTCTCATATCTATCTTTGCATTCTTAGTCTTTATCAGTGTGCCAGAACTTAAAAACTGCTAGTTCATATTAGGTGCTCAAAAGTGCTAGTTAAATAAAGATGTAAGAATAAAACAATTCAGTCAAATCTTCCTTCCTTTCATTAGAGAAATACTTTCCACAACACCTCTAATAGATCATCACTTCTAACCACAGAGATTTGCTACCCCACAGGACAACCCATTACTTATATGAATGGTTCTGGATTTTGAAAGACTTTTCTCATATTAAGCCCCAAGTCAGTTTCCTGTACCAACACTTTAAGTTCTCATTATGAATAAGTCGAGTCTCTTCTCTGCATGTCAAGGATTCTTTTATGGCACTCACTTGGGTAACTAAACAGTTATTAGTGAATATGTTATACATGCAGCTAGCAGAGCTGAAGAAATTATTTCAGTGCTCAGAATTGAGGCACTTTCTGAGGCATCCCATTAAGGATTTCTACCCTGAATTCTTTCCAGAAGCTAATTGGGTCTGTGAAGCCCACAGAGCACAGGTGTTCCATGTTCTATACAGCTCACATTCCTATGTAAACACGCTGCCACTTTCTTGAGCATTGCAAGCTCCTGGGTGGTCTTCGGGCAGCCTTCAAAGGGAAACAAGTTGGATTTTCTCTCCTTGCTAATCATTTGAGGACCTGGTTAGCACAGAGCTAGACTGTATTCTGGAATCTATTTCTTGAGTCCCTACATTCACACCTAAGGAGAAAGTGATTAAATCTGGCCCCAAACTTCTCTGAATAACCAAAGAGTGACAGGGAAAATACAACTGGGAGAAACCAGTAACTTCTGAGCAAAGTTCAATGCCTTTCTATCAGTTCTTGATTATAATTGTCACTTAGTATGGTGGGAGCAGTTGACATTTGCCTCTGAAAAATATGAAAGCAAAACATTTCCTTAAAATTTAAGCTTTCATCCCACCAGTGGTAGATATTTTCAAACTGGTGATCAGTTGGCAATATTTTATAACAGCTCATTCTTTATTCTTTCAGTATAAAATAAAGTTCTTGTGAGTCAGGCAACGTACTAGGGATGTCACAGACTTTACCTGATGGAACCCTTGTGACTAGACTGAAAAATAAATACTATTATCCCCATTTTATAGATGAGCGGCTGCGGCTGCTGCTGCTGCTGCTAAGTTGCTTTATTCGTGTCTGACTCTGTGTGACCCCATGGACTGCAGCCTACCAGGCTTCTCTGTCCATGGGATTTTCCAGGCAAGAGTACTGGAGTGGGGTGCCATTGCCTTCTCCATAGATGAAGCACTGGAGGCTTAAAAATTATGAAGTATGTCCAGTGGTAATGTCTTAAGGTCCAGAATTACTAAGTTNCCAGGCTTCTCTGTCCATGGGATTTTCCAGGCAAGAGTACTGGAGTGGGGTGCCATTGCCTTCTCCATAGATGAAGCACTGGAGGCTTAAAAATTATGAAGTATGTCCAGTGGTAATGTCTTAAGGTCCAGAATTACTAAGTTGCAGAAACAATTCAAATCCAGATGGTTCTGACTCAAAAGCCCATGGGCTTTATATCAGGCAATGCAGGCTTTCATTTTAAATAAGCTTCCCTCACAGTCTTCCATTGGCAGTTGAGCTGTGCTCACTTCCTGATCCAGTGTTCCTGAATCAACCCTTTCATCTGCATGTGGGTGCACCCCATCAAAGTGATAACATCCTTGGATTAACAACCAGAGTATATCTAATTTTGTTTTTAAATAATGTTACTCTTAAGAATATCCAAGCTATATGAAGGTGACTGCGTGAATGTCTGCTGGCTTCTCTCATCTACCTCAGCTCTGAGCTGGCAAGATGCAAAGGGTAGGAGGTGATCCTTACTCAAGAGGGCCCAATAGAAGTACTTAGTAAGAAGACCAATTTCTTTTAAAAGTTTTGAGTCATCTGGACTGAGAATTCAGGGGAGAGCTTGTGTTAGTATTCATCATGAGTATTTTATTCATGTTATTTAGGCTTTTTTTTTTTTTTCTCCATCCATCGCCATGCTCCATGCTTCACAGCAAATTATTTAGACCAGGGCCTGACCAAATCTGACCCACTGCCTGTTTCTGTAAATAGAGTTTTAATGGAATACAGCCACGCTCACTCGCTTACATATTGTCTGTGGCTGTTTTTGCACTACAAAGGCATAGGGAAGTGGTTGCAGCAGAGACTGCGTGGCCCACAAAACCGAAAATATTTACTTTCTGGCCCTTTACAGAAACAATTTGCCTACCCCTGCTTTAGGCAGAACAAAAATGTATGGATGTAGCAGTCCAGCAAGGAATCTCGGTGTCTAGACTAGAATGTGGAGGAATTTGGACTTGGATGGCTGGACTAGAGCATCTTTAAAGGCTCCTCCAAACCTGTACTTTGAGGCTTTAAAAATTCAGCCATATATACATGTGGATCTATAAAATATTTTCTCATAAAGTATATAAAGTAGGACCAAGATAGCAGATGTAGACTTGGAGGACAATAAGTATGTTAAAAACAGGCATTTCAATTTTGTTAATTCTTACCATGCTGATGCTCCAGCAAACTATGAATCCAGCACATTAATTAAACCTTGAAGAGTCTCTAAAGACAGTTAAGGCTGAAGTGAGCCATGTCTGATTGCACTGACATCAAGTATCTGGGAGAAAGCCATCTACATAACTGTACCATTTTGCTTGTCGGTATTTGTAAAATGTTATTTGTATCTTCGATGAAAACTCCCTCCAGTCATGGAAGCTTGTAATTATGGGGATGTTTTATTAATTTATTTATTGACCAGGAACCTTATATATACTGCTACGTGAAACAATAGAGGAAATGTGGCCTCTGCCCTGGGAGATAGCACTGCTCAATCCTTGGACTCTCTTCTCGTGCCTTAGGACCTGTTATAGTGTTTTGGTTATTTTTTAAAATAGTGCCAAATAATTAAGATGCATGTCTGAAAAATTACGTATAATATCAGAGGCCCAAATCCTTGGGACCTAATGCCAACTAGATGTCTTTTTGCATCCCTGGGAACTTTGGGTGCATTTTTATCAGAAAACCCATCTTTTGAAATTACAGGTTTTTTTAAGGCTCCTGTATTCTCTGTAAATCATCATTTGACTCACTAGTTAGTCACCTGGTCTTTTAAGCTGCGCCAAACTTTCTCTGCCTATAAGAAGGATGTCAAAAGTAGATTTTTACAGACATCTGATCACTGATGTGTAGCTTCAAATCATTAGGTACAACTATCTTAAAAAAATATTATCTTGGTCTATTTTCAAGAGTTCATACTAGGAAATATAAAGACTGAAGTCAATTTCTTTCCATTGAATTTAAAATCAAGACAGGTTTATGTGAGTAAATAGCAGACAGTGAAAATACCTGTTGAGTTTCAAATGATTTGCATGGGGAAAAAATATCTTAGGATATGAAAATTGGAAAGAGGTCCTATCTTGGGTGGAAAAAAGATATCCTGCCAGAGGAAAGATGATTTCTTTTCATGTGTGGACATGGGGATTGTGGGCATGACCCAGCAACAGGTCAGAGCTGTCTTCAAATTACTCTTGTACAGTGCCATTGTGAACTCGTTGATAGAATATTTTGTAATTGTTCTCAAGTCAGCCAATATATGAATCTTTTGTCTTCTGAGTCAATAAGGAACAGCATTTTCATCACCTGTTTCTTTAGTATTTCCTCTCTTTTCCTCACCTGTAAGTGTCTAATAAAATATTCTATGTTAGGTACTTAAAAAGTATTTATTGACGAATGTCTTCACTGTTTCAATCAGCTCATTGGCATATCTACTGAGAATCAAAAAAAACTGTACATACTTAGGCTCAAAAGCCAAAAAAATTCTGGAGAGGAAATTTATAGCTTCTAGAAATGTTTAAAAGAGAATTTCTATAATGTTCTACATGAATCATTAACATTTCTTTCACATAGTAACAATTTGTCAAAAAATCAGTTGGTCCAGTAATCAATCTGTCCACTTAATGATTCATAATTTTTTAACAAGAAATAAAGTAACAGGGGTGTGTGTTTCAGTCAGGCTGCTCAGTATACAGCTTACTTTAGGAAGAGACAATTTCTCGGGTCTTTAAAAATTCTGGTATCAGGCAAGATGCTGTCAGCAATCTCAATGATACCTCAAAATTGTATGGTGAGTTTTTAATCTTCCAATATATTTTCAACCGATTCTATTGCATTTCCTACTCATCATAACTTACAGATTTTCTTTCTTGACTGGGAGAGGAAGGAGTTGAATGACAAGCAGTTCACTGGGAATGTTTTAATACATGGATGGGGAGGGATCCTTGGGTGTATAAGGCAAGTGGGAAGACGCCCAAGGATTAAGTTTGGAATTTTTTCAAGCAATTATGCTAATAACTCTAAAGCAACAAGTTCTTGATGAATCAATAACATTGAAAAAAATGGTCTTTTGGCAAACTAGTTCTTTGATGGATTGGTAGTCAATGACTTACTATTTGATTGATTTTCTGCACATTGGTCTACTTCTTCTAAAATCATCTTTTCTCTCCCAAGAGAGACCTACTTGTGTGGACTGCCAAAAACAGTCTCATCTAGAAGCAGGTGGAGGAAGCTTCTGCCATATTTTCCAGCCATATAGCTTTAGAAAAATAAATCGCTGCACTCCAGGTAAAAGAAAAATTCTCATCAAGTGTCTTTCTGAGAATATGCAAAATCTTTTTAGTTACTGAACATTTCAATGTGATAGCGTTAGAAATAAGATTCTGTTTTAATCATAAAAATGGCTTTGTCACAACTTCCAGTGGAGGTATGGGCTAGGAAGTGAAAGAGAGGAAAACTTGGATACACATAACAGGAAGGGATAGAGAAGAAGACTATTTATAGGAAAAAGAGTAACAATGCTTAAGGCTGTCAGGAACAGAGAAAGATGCCTGAGGAAACAAAATGGTACAGAGCCATTAGACTTTGGTGGGTGCTTACATACATAGGTGTTGAGTTCTCGTCTGAGACAAAGACGGTTATGTGCATTAAAGATAGAAGATTCATCCTCCCCTAAACAGTCAACCTTCCTAAAACACTTGGCAACAAACAGTTGGTAACAGATGTAAGCAATTTCCAGGCTTGCTTTGTGGACTTCATGTTGTCTGTATACCTTAGCAACTGAAATGGGGATCCAAGGACTATAAAACGGGACATAGATTCTGACCATTGGACAAACCACTCCACTGATGTTTCCAGTGGTGACAGCTAGAGACTGATGGCGAAAAGGTACCAGAATTGACTGCTTGAATGATGAGAGGTACTAGGTGTCATTGTTGAAAGACTGATCTACATTCTTTTCTCTGTTATTCGGATACTGGCATCCATGGGAAAAAGGGTCTGCAGAAAAAAACCCAAATATTACATTACCAAGTTTCCCATTGCATCATGTGTGACGTGTCTTAAGATTTTAAGTACAGATCTCTATTCTTTACACATAAAAGTGTTAGCTTTCTTATTTCAGATATCAGTGCAGAATCCGGATTTCTCACCAACCTGTCTTCCCATACAAAGAAACTAAACTTGAAATCCCTGGAAATTCTTCTTGGTATGAGTCTTTGTCTTTCCATTTCTTTGTTTCTTTTGCCTCCTCTTGCTTTCACTGGATGGAATTTATACCTTTCTTCACTGAAAAAGGAGCTGCATCGAGCATAGGGGATCAGGAAGAGGTTTTTTTCACCTCCATGATTTAGGTAGCAATGCAGACATCTGGCAGCAAGGAGTTACAGAAAATTTCTCTACCCTTTCTTTTCTTTTTTTTTAAAGGGAGCCATTCCTTCAGGTAGAGGATATCAGCTAACATATTTCTGCAGACATTGGCTCTTTCAAGACCTCCATTGGTGATCAAACCAAATATTTAAAAGGACATTTGCGTAAACAAAAGCATGGTCTGCATTCACAAACCATTTTCAGTAAGATCTCTTTTCAGTCAAGACTCTGACCATCTGCTTGCCATCTTATATTTTTTAATATTATTCTGTCAAATATATGCTCTGTCAACGCAGGTAAAGGAATACTTGAAAAATGTGAACGTACACAAATCAGGGGAGTCCAGATGACATGAATACTGAAGTCTGGAGGGAATTAGCTAATGTAGCATTGCAAATAAGTACCCCCAAACAGAGCAGCTTCACAGTAATATTTTAACATATCGCCCTTCCTCAGGAAGTACACAGGTAGTAAAATAAATACAATCAGCATTGTCTTAGATTCCCCTGACATAAACTGCTACCTTGGACAAGTTACCATTTACAAGGCCACACATATGCGCTTACTTGATCACTAAAAGGAAAAAAAAAAAAAGGAGCATGTCACCAAGAAAGAGCGAAAAACAGAAAGAATAATATTTTTCTAAAGATTATAGAGATTAAAATAAACAAATTTATATTAAAAAATAAAAAATAAAGATTATAGAGGAAATCTGCAGTTTATTATCTACTAAGGGTGGCTTTCCAAGATCTAAAAAAGGATAAATCATATATGAGATGTAGCTGGGGTCCTAACCAGGACTGGAAACCAGAACGACCCTGATTCTGATGAGATTGGTCATGTGGCTATGTAACCACAGCCAGGAACGTCAGGTGGGCCAAAGGTAGGGATCTGGCTGTCTCATCGTTGAATACTGTGGTAAATTAAAAAGTGACTTCAAATTCTTTGACATCCCTCTCACTGGATGTTGGGGTTTATTTCCCCTCCGTTTGGGTCTGGCTGGCCTATAACTGCCCTGAACAACAGGGTCTGGCAGAACAACATGTATACCAGTTCAAGCCCAGCCCTCAAAAAGGTTTCCATCTTGGCTTCTTGACAAGTGGAATTGCTCTAAGGCTGACATGTTGTATGGAAGCCCAAGCTCCTGACCCAAGGAACCATAAGCTTAAGAGAAGGGTTGTTATTTCACATCACCCACTAAGGATGCTTTGTGACACAGCAAAAGAGAACCAGTAGCTCCCCTTTCTACTTCAGGAAGCTTGACGCTTTTCCCTTTCTATATTTCTTCCTTTCTGCTCTTTCTTTTTTTCTCCCCCTATTCCTCATTGTTTTCTTACAGCCCACTACATGAAGATAATTAGAGACATTTTTATGTTTGTTTGCTTGTAAATGAACTCAGATTTTGGTACTGATTTTCCTCCCTGTTCATTATTTTAGAAGGTGAGCTATACTTAAAACTCTCTCAAAAAACAAGGTGATTATTATTTTAATGTAGGCATCAAAGAATTCTTTCCAGTGGCCCAGAACCTTCAAAAAAAATAGTTAATTGTAGGGATTTCTCTGGTGGTCCAGTGGCTGGGACTGCACAATTCCGATGTGGAGGACCCAGGTTTCATCTCTGGTGAGGGAGCTGGATCCCACATGCAGCAACTAAGAGATTACATGCTACAGCTAGGACCCAGCATAGCCAAATAAATAAATAAGTATTTTTAAAAATATATAATTATCTAGTAACATATTACTAAAAAATCTTGTTAATTATAAATATGAACAATTGGAAAGAACTCAGATGTCTAACAAAATGATTAAATACTATGCAACTAACTTAAAAAATACTCTTCTGACTAAATCAGAATTTCCAGGGCTATCTTTGCCTCATCTCTGAATACTCTTACCTTGCTAATCCTGATCTAATTATCAAGGCCCTGATACTGTTCCTCAAACTTATCATGTATGCTCACACATCAGAGCCTTTACATGTGCCGTTCCCTCTTCCTAGAAAATTTCAAGAAATGCCCACAACTCGCTCTCTCTCTTATTTCAAGCTCCACTTATCAATGTAACCTTACCTGACTATTATATGTATAACATAGGACTCTTTCCTTCTTGACACTCCCTGTTTCCCTCATCCAGCTATATTTTTCTCCTTAATATTTATCTCCATCTGATCTATTGTGTTCTTACTTTGACTACTGTCAGACGACTGACAATACATATATCATCAAGAGAAAAGAAGAGGTCATGAAATGCTATGGGGAGTTTATACACATGCTTTAAAAAGGTATAACAGTCTCAACTCAATGCATAATAACTAGGAGAGATGAAGAGTCTCATTTTGCCAGTCAGATGTAAAATTTGAGGAAGGCTTGGTGCTCTGACCTGGGTGATAGAACAGCACAGGAGGTACCAAGAGAATGGATGGATGGTTCAGGAAAGGCACAGGAGGCAGAACATGGGGTGAGCCAGAACTGAAGAAAGCACTATCCTGCCCTTGCAGCAGTTACAGCTTCCTCTTCCTTACCAACAAAATCTTGATTTTTTAAATTAGTTAATAAATTACGTTTTAATTGGAGTATAATTGCTTTACAATGTCCTGTTAGTCTCAGAATCAGCTATCAGTATACATATATCCTCTCTTTCTTAGCTGCCCTCCCACCCTCCTCTCAGCCAGCCCCTCAAGGTCATCACAGAGCACCAAGCTGAGCTCCCTGTGTTTCACAGCAGCTGCCCACTAGCTAATTATTTTACACATGGTAGGGTACATATGTGAACGCCACTCTCTCAGTTCATTCCACCCTCTCCTTCCCCACCCTGTGTCCACAAATCCGTTCTCTACATCTGCATCCCTATTCCTGCCCCACAAATAGGTACAATCGGTACCATTCTTCTAGATTCCATATATATATATATGTTAATATACAATATTTGTTTTTCTCTTTCTGTCTTACTTCACTCTATATGACAGACTCTAGGTAATCCACATCATTACAAATGACCCAATTTCATTCCTTTATATGGCTGAGAAATATTCTATTATAGATATGTACTACAACTTCTTTATCCATTCATCTGTCAGTGGACATCTAGGTTGCTTCCATGTCCTGGGAATCGTACTTAGTGCTGCAATAAACATTGCAGTACATGTGTCTTTTTGAATTATGATTTTCTCAGGTATATTCCTGGTAGCTGGATGGCTGGGTCATATGATAGTTCATTTGGGGAAACCTTGGGACCAGCCTAAAATACACACTGTCTTGAATTTCCTTGCAGTTAGACTACTACATGAAATGTATTGGCCAATGAGAACTGAAGTGAGAGTTTCTAAAAAGCTTTTATTTTCCTTATATAAGTAGTGATCTTTCCTGCTTCCCCTTCTCTTTGCCTCAGAAGGATATGAGACTTAGAGCCACAGCAGCCATCCTGTAGCCATGAGGTACCAGATACGAGGCAAACACTTACAATAAGCATGGTGAAACGGAAGGGCAGAGAGTCTGATTCCTAAAGGAATCAGGTAGCTGTGGTTCTACCTCAAAACTGCTTTCTCTGGACTTCTAATTTTTGCAGCCAAATGTGATTTAGAATTTTTAGGACTTTTATAATTTTTGTATTGAAATATAGTTAATTTACAAAGTTGTTCCAATCTCTGCTGTACAAAGTGACTGTTTATTCTTTTCCATTATGGTTTATCCCATAAAGGAAAATTGGAGATTGGATATAGCTCCCTGTGCTATATAGTACGGAGAAGGCAATAGCAAGCCACTCCAGTACTTTTTCCTAGAAAATCCCATGGATGGAGGAGCCTGGTAGGCTGCAGTCCATGGGGTCGCTAGGAGTCGGATGCGACTGAGCGACTTCACTTTCACTTTTCACTTTTACACAATGGAGAAGGAAATGGCAACCCAATCCAGTGTTCTTGCCTGGAGAATCCCAGGGACGGGGGAGCCTGGTGGGCTGCTGTCTATGGGGTCACACAGAGTCGGACACGACTGAAGCGACTTAGAAGCAGCAGCTATACAGTAGGGCCTTGGAGTCTACTCATTCTATATGGAACAGTTTGCATCTACCAATCCCAAATTCCCAGCGCATTCTTCTCCCACTGCCTTGGTAACCACAAGTCTGATTTCTAAGAATTTTTTACTTTCTTCTTTCAATTTACCATTTTTTACAATAAGCATATGCTATTTATAGCAACAGTTAGAACAGGACATGGAACAACAGACTGGCTCCAAATAGGAAAAGGAGTACGTCAAGGCTGTATATTGTCACCCTGCTTATTTAACTTCTATGCAGAGTACATCGTGAGAAACGCTGAGCTGGAAGAAACACAAGCTGGAATCAAGATTGCTGGGAGAAATATCAATAACCTCTGATATGCAGATGACACCACCCTTATGGCAGAAAGTGAAGAGGAACTAAAAAGCCTCTTGATGAAAGTAAAAGAGGAGAGTGAAAAAGTTGGCTTAAAGCTCAACATTCAGAAAACGAAGATCATGGCATCTGGTCCCATCACTTCATGGGAAATAGATGGAGAAACAGTGGAAACAGTGTCAGACTTTATTTTTGGGGGCTCCAAAATCACTGCATACAGTGACTGCAGCCATGAAATTAAAAGACACTTGCTCCTTGGAAGGAAAATTATGACCAACCTAGACAGCATATTGAAAACAGAGACATTACTTTGCCAACAAAGGTCTGTCTAGTCAAGTTTATGGTTTTTCCAGTGGTCATGTATGGATGTGAGAGTTGGACTGTGAAGAAGGCTGAGTGCCAAAGAATTGATGCTTTTGAACTGTGGTGTTGGAGAAGACTCTTTAGAGTCCCTTGGACTGCAGGGAGATCCAACCAGTCCATGCTAAAGGAAATCAGCCCTGGGTGTTCTTTGGAGGGAATGATGCTAAAGCTGAAACTCCAGTACTTTGGCCACCTCATGTAAAGAGTTGACTCATTGGAAAAGACTCTGATGCTGGCAGGGATTGGGGGCAGGAGGAGAAGGGGACAACAGAGGATGAGATGGCTGGATGGCGTCACGGACTCGATGGACATGAGTCTGAGGGAACTCCGGGAGTTGGTGACAGACAAGGAGGCCTGGCGTGCTGCGGTTCATGGGGTCGCAGAGAGTCGGTCACGACTGAGCGACTGCACTGAACTGAAGGAACAGTAGGCCTGCTTTCTTTCTCTCACTTGAATTCCGGACCAAGTCAGAAGCAAGTCAAAAGAGCAAGGCAGAAAAGAATACAAAATGTACTTTTACAGATAAAGCTGGTGTTGGTGAATGTTTCCTCTATCAGCAAGTTAGCTTCCAGAATGAGACAGATTTGCCAACCCAGTCACAGTTTGCATCTGGCAATCCTAACTCCTCCCTCAAGAGGGGCCCTGCTCTTGTAAAACTACAACATGAAAAAGTAAAGCTGTATTCTCATAGATAGGTGGCTCCCAAAAATAAAACAAAGAGGAAGGGCTGGCCAAGGCATGCTCAGCTTCTCTTTCCAAACTCATCAAGGAGACCAAGGTCCTCTTTCTCCTGTTCAAGGAGCTTGCTTAGCTCACTCCGTCTCTCCCACACTCCACCAAGGGCAAGGTCAGTATGCCCCCTTCCTACCCCACCTCATCAATAGACAACATCACCCCCACGTCTAGCTCCTGCTCCTTACAGGAAGCTCACCCAAAAGTGGCATCTGGTTAGGGTGTCAGATGCTCTAACTCTCCTTCCCACTCTTCCTTGGGCAGAGGTTTAATCTCTTCCAGCTTTATCCATTCATTTCTATACTCTTTGCATCAGTTGGGTCTCCATCTGAAGATCAGACTCTGGAGAAATACTCTCTGGATTAGGAACACATGAAAACACATATGGAGTCCCTCCAGCCAGCTCTGACTTCCAGAATCACAGAGGAAAAAATCAGTCTTGTTCTATCGTTTTGGAAACAGAAATTTACTTTCAGCTTCGGGGAAAGTTCTCAGTCTGGCTCTGCCATTTCCTTGCTCTGAGACCTCAACTCTTCAGTGTAGCCTAAGATCAGGTTTCTTTGTAAGACTGGAGTGTCAGTCATAGCATGGCTACCTTGTGTGCGTGTGCGCTAAGTCACTAAGTCACGTCCGACTCTTTGCAACTCCATGGACTGGGGCACGCCAGCCTCCTCTGTCCATGGGATTCTCCAGGCAAGAATACTAGAATGGGCTACCATGCCCTCCTCCAGGGGATCTTCCTGACCCAGGGATCACACCCTTGTCTCTTACGTTTCCTTACCGCCAGCACCACTTGGAAGCCCCAGCATAGCTGCCTTACAGAATACTTTTTTAAAGTTTTCTCAGGATGATATACCAAACACATAGGAGGTAATCAAGAAGTAATGGCTTCTTTGTATACCTGAAACTAATAAAATATTATACTACAATATAAAAAACTATGCTTCAACTACAAAAGAGAAATAATGGTTGTCATTTCCCATCTCTAATCTAATGTAGGGGAAGTTTCTCTCAGACAGCTTTATGGTAGTCTTGGTCCATCTAACTTTTGGATAAGTCTTTCCTCTCCTCTCTAAAGAAATCACACATCCTAAGTTTAAAAAAAAAAAGCTACCCTGCGTTTTCCCTTCACAGAGCACCACTGAAGCTAGTGAGTGAAAGTCACTCAGTCGGGTCTGACTCTTTGCAATCCCAACCTATGGGATTTCCCAGGCAAGAATACTGGAGCGGGTTCCCATTTCCCTTCTCCGGGAGCTCTTCCCAACCCAGGGATCAAACTCAGGTCTCTCACATTGTGAGTGGATTCTTCACCAGCTGAGCCACACGGGAAGCCCATGTAATCCAAAGACCAAAACTGTCTCAAAGCCAACAGTCAATATGGCTGCTGTAGAAGACAGTGGAAGTCCTTAGGGGTTACGATTGCTATTCCAAGCCCCATCTTCTGACCTTGGTGTGACCTGGTGGGAACTAGCGGACCATACATCACTTCACTCTGTTCTCATAGAACAAGCAGTAGCTTATGCCATCACTGCTCTCCGTAAAGCTAAACCAGTATGAGTACTTGTCTGGGAATGGACAACATGCAGGTACCTCTATGACTTATTCTTTAAAGGAACAGCAGCTAGCCTAGGGCAGGGAGCAGTGGTGTTTAAGTAATGGTGGCTCAGTGGTAAAGAATCTGCCTGCAAGGCAGGAGACTTGTAGGAGACGTGGGTTCAGTCCCTAGGTCGGGAAGATCCCCTGGAGAAGGAAATGGCCGTGCACTCCAGTACTCTTGCCTTGAAAATCTCATGAGCAGAGGAGCCTGGCACAGTTCAGGGGGTTGCAAAGAGTCAGGTATGACTGGGCGACTCACCAACAGACAACAACACTCAATGAATGAATGACCCAGGACCAAACATTGATTCAAAGGGCTCCTATATAAACTGCATCGGGGAAAACACCGTGTCGTTACTGTGATCGTTTTCTGCACGTCCATTTGACTTTGAGTAATAATTCCCTCAACACAACATAGAGAGAACTCTCTTTGTACAGCACTTCTGTGTGTCATAGACCTTTGTTTTTTGCCAGACTCCAAGGATATCTAATCAATTCTATTACAACAAATGCCCTAATCACAAGGATTTGCCAGTTGGATTTGTGTCCTTAAAATAGCATTTTTTCCTTTGGTTTGCATTATAATCTCAGGGAGAATTTAGTTTTATTATAATGCTGTGGCTTTAGTTTTAATATGTGTCATTCTCCTAAGAAGATACGTTTAGACTCTTTTTGTAATGCAGATTCTCAACCCCTAATTTACATGTTGTCAAGTTGGGGTTCTAGTATACTGTACTTGAATTTCTTAAAGCATGGCACACCTGAATTAGCTTTGGGGATAAAAGGAATACAGAGAAAATTGTAAGCAAAACATCTGATACAGTTTTACTTGCAAAGTTTAAATTTTCTGAATGGGATCAAGATGGCAAGGCTTGAAATGTGGCTGAAGGGAATAAGAGAACTATGGTAAATGCCTACATATCTGAAAGTGGTAGTGGCGAAGGTCTTTACCGTATTTCCTGGTGAATTTCTCCTTAGATATTTCCACATATGGACACACACATTGGAGAGACCTAGTGGAGAATTTCCCTGTCTCTTCCCTAGAATCATTACTGTCCCATACATTCTTCTGTTATGTGATAATGGCCATTCTTGCCAGCATTCCCTTTTTACAGTAGATTTTGCTTTAACTTTACCAAACAAGAAAAAGGATTGAATTTAAAAAGCAGTGTAAGTCTGCTGGCTACTGTGAGAGGGCCTGTCCTCAAATCTCACCCCTTTGATCCTACAGAGGCCTCTCACTCCACCGTCCAGGTTTGCTTTGTCTTCTGACCCACAGAGCAAACCTTCATCCAGCACCCGCAAGAGGCTGGGGTAGGGGGCACTTCGGTCAGTCTGAGTGGGGGTGGGGGATGCTCTCCCTGCCCTCACTGAGCTTACAGTCCAAGGAATGTTTGATTAAATAGTCAGATAATAGAGCCCATGACAGGATCCAGGTCGGAGGCTTTGTACTCCTCTATCTTTGGACTCCAGACCCACCAGGCTCCTCTGTCCATGGGATTCTCCAGGCAAGAATACTGGAGCTGGTTGCCATTTCCTCCTTCAGAGGATCTTCCCAACCCAAGGATAGAACTCATGCCTTCTGCATTAGCAGGCATATTCTTTACCCACTGAACCATTGGGGACGCCTCAATTTGTCCTATATTTTGTCCATATTTGTCTTTCTAGAGTTTTCTTCGTTAAAGCCACACCAAATAAGGTTTAAGCCTCTTCTGCAAGAAGTTGCAGGTTTTTTAAAAACAGCCACCTTCTCCTTCTGAGTGATCTCTCCTTTAGGCTAAGTAGACTCAGCTCTTTCAAACCCCTGACATGATTATGAATTCCCCAAGCCTTTGTACTATAAGGCTATGGTACAAGTGACTAAGAACCTAACCAATAATGGTTTAGACAAGATGTATGGTTTTCTGTCTAAAATTTCAGGGAGATGAGCTATGACTAGTATGGCCCTGTACAACACCGCAGACTTCCATCTTGTTCTTTTGTACATGGCTTACATCTCAAGGTCTGAGTGTTAGTATCCAAGTTCTAAGCAGGACAGAGGAGGGGCAGAAAGACCTGAGTGTACCTATGTGCTGTCCCTTAGCAAGGCCATCCAGAAATTGTCAATCTTGACTATATTTCGTTGATTCAAATTTAGTTACATGCCTGTACATCTAAGGAAGAGAGGCTGGGAAATGCAATGTTTTCTAGGGAGCCATATGCCCTGCTAAACCTTGGAGGTACTCTTGCTTTAGGAAAGGGGGTAATGGATATTGGGGATAACCAGTTGTATTTAGCATACCATCCCTTTGTTTCCCATTACTCATGAAGTACAAAGCTAACAGAGTCAAGCATTTCTGCCTTTATTATCTAAGCATATTCTTTGATTTCCTCACTTCTGGATCAGGCCAGCATCATATCCCCCCCAGGGGCCGTCAGGAAAATAATATTTGCCTTGTTTGGTGGGCTTGTGGTAGAAGGAAACTGAGGCATCAGTCTTTGTTGCTGATGTTCTGTTGTTGCCTTGCTTTTGTAGTCTCGTTGTCATTTTTCAGTCACCCAGTCAGGTCTAACTCTTTGCTATCCCATGGACTACAGCACACCAGGCCTCCCTGTCCCTTACCAGCTCCTGAAGTTTGCCCAAGTTCCTGTTCTTCTTCCATGAACATAGTCTTGATGAACCCAGGCACAAAATACTAANGTCTTGCTTTTGTAGTCTCGTTGTCACTTTTCAGTCACCCAGTCAGGTCTAACTCTTTGCTATCCCAGGGACTACAGCACACCAGGCCTCCCTGTCCCTTACCAGCTCCTGAAGTTTGCCCAAGTTCCTGTTCTTCTTCCATGAACATAGTCTTGATGAACCCAGGCACAAAATACTAATGCAGTCTCAGATCATCGGAACCATTTTCATAATCACATTGAACTACTGACCAGTATCAGGAATTGAGATTCTCTGCTAGTAGCAGATATCCAAGCGGCAGGATAACTAATTAAGGGTTTATTCTTTCACATAAAGGGAGTTGGGAGGTCATATACTTCAGAGCTGCCATAAAGGTTCCAAAATGCCATCAGGAGCCCAGTGCTACCTTGTTGATTTTCTCTGAAACCCTTACTTGTGTCAATGTGGCTGCTAGAGCTTCAGCCATTGTATCTATATTCTAGGCAGGAGGAAAGGGAAGAGTAAGAGGCAAAAAGGATATCCATCCTACATGAATCAACACCTTTAAATAGCGATCTTAAAAATCATTTGCAAAGGTTCCCATTTATATCTCATTGGACAAAGCTTTTTTTAGGGGGCAGGCTGGAAAATAAGGCTTAGCTAGGTACTGTGCTGCTCCAAATAAAATTAAAGTTTTATTATTAAGGAAGAGGAGAAAACAGAAATGGGTAGGCAACACATAGTCTCTGCATGTTACTGCTAACTCATGTGTCTGTTCTGCCTCATACCTACAGTTAGATATTTGGACCCAAGCACGGGACCCTAAACCTTATCTTACTAAAAAGTACTCATTTCAGCCTATGAAAATCTTTTTAGATCCATTATACTCATTATTCTTCAAAACTAAATCATCTTTAAAGAAAGTTAAGTGAGCCAGCTGTTGAAATGTTCTTTCTGACTTTATACCAGTTGGTGAAATGATGAAGAGATGGTAATAATCTGTCTCCCAATATTTTTCTCTGATGCCTCAGCTTCAAAGACTTCCATCTCTATTCCAGAACTCTGAGATCTTTTTGAACAATTTTGCTTTTTCTTTTTGCACAAACTTTTTATTGCTAGGGAGATGTAATTATTATTTCAAAGAAAACTTTTTTAGTTCATCTTCCCCTTCTTTCATTTCACCAAGTGTAGATCGCTACGTTATTAAAGTGTTACCAGCATCCACCTCAGTACTGCTCTGTTCTTACCACCCCACCACCCCACCTTTTCAGAAAACCTTTAAACTAAAGCAAGAACTATTTTTGGAGCATAAACTTTGCCTGGTCAATGATCAAGTTTCTGCTCCTTTTTGAGAGCTTTGGCATAATCTAAATGAGTATATCTTTTTTTTTTAATATTAGAAATTTTAGTTCAGTATATAATCCTCTGGGTAGAAAGTTCTTTTTTATTTTGTTCCTTTTTAAATGAGAGTTAATAGTTATGTAATTGATCTTGTTTCATATTTTGAGGCTTTTTTAAGAAATAGAAATAATGACCCTGTAACAACAACAAAAACAAATGAATTATTTTGAACCTTAAAACAGCACCAAACAGTAGGAAAAACACTGCAATCACTAATTCCAGACCCTCTTTCTTGAGTCCTTATTTACAAAATATTCTTTCAGCTCCTTTCCTCTCACAATAGGAATTGATGGCCCTTTGCAACATTTGAAAATCTGTGTACTCTCTGTTGAGGGTAAAGGGGCCCAGCCTTCTCCCTGAGGGGAGGGGAAATTCTCTGCATTCCTTCTTGATGAATCACACACACACACACACACACACACACACACACACACACACACAGAGCATGGTTTCTCAGTGGCCCTTTGGTGGGATACCCTGTTACAGGCTGAGACCTCCAGTCATGAACTCTGCCATTTATTCACTGTGTCACTGGGGCACACAGGAAGACATTCTGGGCTTTAGTTTCCTTGCCTGTTCAATGGGGATGGTGATAGATATCTACTGTGCAGGGTTCTTGTGGTTAATGAGATAACACAGGTAGCCTCTAAAATAAAATAATAAAAGATGAGCTAGTCCTCTTTTTTTTTTTTTCCTTTCCATGTTCCATTGTCAGTGCACCAGGTGGAATACTGTAGTCTGCAACACACTGCCTTTTACCTATTATAATATGAGAAATACAGAGTTGACATGGTATGCCTGCATGTGCTGTGCATGCACTGGCCAGAGGCAGCAGGAGCAGCAGCCAGCTTTCACTGAATGAGCTTCATGTCAAACACTGTCTAGACATTAGCATTTTAACTTCTCTCAACAATATAAGAGTGGTTGTCACTGTCCTTTAGTCACTAAGTCATGTCTGACACTTCTGCGACACCATGGACCATAGCCCGCCAGGCTCCTCTGTCCATGGATTCTACAGGCAAGAATACTGGAGCAGGTTGCCATTTCCTTCTCCAGGGGATCTTCCACATCTCCTGCTTGGCAGACAGATTCTTTACCACTGAGCCACCAAGAGAGCCCAATTGATGAGTTAGCATTGCCCTAATTTTGAGGAACAAGAGACTGAGAACTTAAGTCACAAAGTTGGTTAGTACAGAGTTGACAGTGAATGTCCTTTGTGTGTCAGAGACGCATGCCTTGTGTTAGGCAGATTTCCAAGAAGGTCCCAAATTTCACTCCTCTGTCATCCATATTTCACATAATCCCCTCCCCTAGAGTCTGGGTGGGACTGTGAGTCAGAGGAGAGAGTCGATGCTGTGATTACATTATAGCCTTGAAGACTCCATCTTGGCAGAAGTCAGGAAGATTCTCCTGCTGACTTTGAAGAAGTAGGTAGCCATGTCATGAGGGGGCAGTAGGTTAAGACCTGACGGCAATCTTCAGGAGCATTTTTAGCTGGCTTCCTTCTCCTTGCCAACATCCACCAAGAAAAGGAATTTCAGTCCTACAACCTATGTTACTGAGTTTTGCCAACAATCTGAACAAGCTTGGAAGAGGATCCAGATGAGAACTGTAGCACTGACACGCCTTGGCTGCCACCTGTGAGACAGACACACTAAGCGGGGAAGCCAGACCTTCCACATCAGCACTGCTGACCTACAGAAACCAAGTTAACCAGTTCATGAAGATCTGGCACACAGCAACAGAAAATGAATACATACTCTTTCTACTGGGCTCAGCTGGACCCACAGTCAGGAGACAGAAGTTTTAGATTCTACCTGCACCTTCTTTGCCTACCAGCCTAGAGAGCTAGGAGCTTCCCAGATGGCATTAGTGGTAAAGAATCCACCTGGCAACACAGGAGACATACGAGATGCAGATTGGTAGCAGAGACTGTTCTTTCTGCCTGGGGTTTCCACCCTGCCTCTCAGCTTCCCTGCTTCACTTCTCTTATCCTTTTAAAACTCAGCCCAAGGGACACCTCCTACATCCTAGATGCCAAAAAGTGTTTATTGACCATGATAGGGTAAAAATTCATTGTATTACAAATCAGACAGTCTTAGAGTAAAACTCTTTCCTCAAAATCCCCCTCAAATATTTCTTTTCTGTATCTCTCACATTTTATTTTAATGTATCTACTCTTTCCTTCCTATTATCATGTTAGAGCTCCCATGGCTCAAATTCTATGTGATTTATATTTGTATTCAACTATATATGATTTAATAATAAATAATAAGTACATTTAGAGAGAGAGAGAGATGCAGATTTAATCTCTGGGTTCGGAAGATCCCCTGTTGAAGGAAATGGCATCCCACTTGCCATTTCCAGTGTTCTTGACAGGAAAATCCCAAGGACAGAGGAACTTGGTGGCTTACAGTCCGTGGGGTCACCGATTTGGACATGACTGAAGCAACTTAGCACTTAGCACCAGATAGCTAGGTCATTTCATTTTTTAAAGAGGAGCCCAATCATACTTGTCTTTTCTCCTTGATAAGAGTGGCTGTGAAGCTTATCTAAAAGGTGGACTTCAATGTTCTTGGTGGGATATAGAGGGCTATCTTAAGTGATATTTGAAATGTTTAACAACCAGTCAGAAAGGATGCTGGCCAGAAGCAATAGGCTCACAGTGGTACATGCTGGGAAACATATCTCACAGGGCAGGTGGGAAAGGTATCTCCAGGTTCAGATATTGATGTGTGGGAGCCCAAGACAATGTCACCAGGAGGGAATTAGAGCTCATAAAGGAGAGATCTAGGACTTCCCTTGTGGTCCAGTGGCTAAGACTCTGCACTTTCACTACAAGAGGCACAGGTTCCATCCCTGGTCGGGGAACTAAGATCCCACAAGCCACAGGAGTGAGTCAAGATCACTCATGTCCAACTTTTTGTAACCCTGTGGACTGTAGCCCACCAGGTTGCTCTGTCCATGGAAGTCTCCAGGCAAGAATACTGGAGTGGGTTGCCATTCCCTTCTGCAGAGGATCTTCCTGACACAGGGATTGAACCCAGGTCTCCTGAATTGTGGGCAGATTCTTTACCATGTGAGCCACAAGGAAGCCATGGGGCACAGCAAAAAAAAAAAAAAAAAAAANCAAGAATACTGGAGTGGGTTGCCATTCCCTTCTGCAGAGGATCTTCCTGACACAGGGATTGAACCCAGGTCTCCTGAATTGTGGGCAGATTCTTTACCATGTGAGCCACAAGGAAGCCATGGGGCACAGAAAAAAAAAAAAAAAAAAAGAGAGAGAGAGAGAGGGAGAGAGGGAGAGACCTCCATTCAGAAACTCTCTGATCTGGGTGTCTTATAGTTTGGCTTTCCCATTGTTTTCTTTAAAGCCTCTCATATTTTCAACAACTATCATGTCAACATATTCTTTCTCAAATAGACTCCACTATTAGAGAATGAGCATCCTTCATCCTCTCCATACTTCTGAGAAACAGTGGTGTCATTAGCTCTTCCCTGAGTGCTCAAGCAGAGCAAAATGGAAAGATTACTTAATGCTCAGATGTATACTATTGAATGAGAAATGAGAGGTTGCTTCTTTACAGTGTCATTCACATTTATTCAACTTGACTGTGTTGATGCAAATTTTGACCTCCAAGTTCCACCGTTTCCCTGTAGATACTTTGCTTTTTTTCCCTGCAGGTATTTTTGTCTTCTTTCCTAGGCTCAAGGTTCCCAAAGTATCTCAGTTGTTTTAGTGGCCTAATTGTGCAGTGGCATATTTAAAAGTCATTATTTTCATCATCTATTAAATGCAGCCCAGAACAGTTTAAAAAATTGGGTGAGGCATTTTTGCAAAAGCATTTATGATGTGGGCTGCCAAGGAATGTGCAGCTGCAGGAGCTTCTTTCTCTAATCTCAGACTTTTACTTGAAAATGTATTAAGGGTGGATACCTGTGAAGAGGAACCAATTTGATCTCCCAAGAGCTAAAAGCACTGGCGAGAAAGACACACTTTGCCTGAACATGCTGAATCTACTGATCCTAGGAAGTGTTAGCACTTAAAAAGTAGTCTTTTTATATAGAAATGAGCTGCCTTAACTAGGACTGCACCTGCTATCTTACTAGTTATCCCCACTAAGAATGGTAATGGTTATCTGAGTTAAATTCACCCATTCCAGTCTATTTTAGTTCACTGATTCCTAAAATGTCAATGTTCACTCTTGTCATCTCCTGTTTGACCACTTCCAATTTACCCTGATTCACGGACCTAACAGTCCAGGTTCCTATGCAGTACTGCTCTTTACAGCATCGGACTTTACTTTCATCACCAGTCACATCCACAGCTGGGTGTTGTTTTTGCTTTGGCTCCGTCTCTGCATTCTTTCTGGAGTTATTTCTCCACTGATCTCCAGTAGCATATTGGGCACCTACTGACCTGGGGAGTTCATCTTTCAGTGTCCTATCTTTTTCCCTTTTCATACTGTTCATGGGGTTCTCAAGGCAAGAATACTGAAGTGGTTGGCCATTCCCTTCTCCAGTGGACCACGTTTTGTCAGAATTCTCCACTATGACCCGTGGTCTTGGGTGGCCCTACACTGCATGGCTCATAGTTTCATTGAGTTAGACAAGGCTGTGATGCATGTGATCAGTTCGATCAGTTTTCTGTGACTGTGGTTTTCATTCTGTCTGCCCTCTGATGGATAAGGATAAGAGGCTTATGGAAGGTTTCTGATGGGAAAGATTGACTGAGGGGGAAACTGGGTCTTTTTCTGATGCTGCAGGGCCATGCTCAGCAAATCTTTAATCCAATTTTCTGTTGATGAGTGGGGCTGTGTTCCCTCCCTGTTGTTTGACCTGAGGCCAAACTATGGTGGAGGTAAGGAAGATAATGGCAACCTCCTTCAAAAGGTCCCATGCATGCACTGCTACACTCAGTGTCCCGACCCTGCAGCAGGCAAGCTATGATCAACCTAGACAGCATATTAAAAAGCAGAGACATTACTTTGCAAACAAAGGTCTGTCTAGTCAAGGCTATGGTTTTTCCAGTAGTCATGTATGGATGTGAGAGTTGGACTATAAAGAAAGCTGAGTGCTGAAGAACCTGATGCTTTTGAACTGTAGTGTTGGAGAAGACTCTTGAGAGTCCCTTGGATTGCAAGGAGATCCAACCAGGCCATCCTAAAGGAAATCAGTCATGAATATCCATTGGAAGGACTGATGCTGACTCTGAAGTTCCAATACTCTGGCCACCTGATGAGAAGAACTGACTCATTGGAAAAGACCCCGATGCTGGGAAAGATTGAAGGTGGGAGGAGAAGGAGACAACAGAGGATGAGATGGTTGGATGGCATCACCGACTTGATGGACATGAGTTTGAGTAAACTCCGGGAGTTGGTGATGGACAGGGAGGCCTGGTGTGCTGCAGTCCATGGGATCGCAAAGAGCCAGACACAACTGAGTGAATGAACTGAACTGACAGAATGGTAAGGCTATGGCGGTGGACACACTGCTGTGTCTAGTGACAGAATAAGGAGGGCTGCAACAGGACAAGCTTCAAATGATGTTGGGAAATAGTGAGTGTTTCCTGGAGCTCAGATGTGGACCATGTAAAAGGGAGCCAACCTGGAACTGCCTTAGAATGGGTCCTCCCCAAATAGGTAAGAGTAGTGGAAGAACAAAGCTAGAGGTTTAGTTTCTCCCTGTAACCTACAGAGGCAACGTCAGTCGGTCGACCAATTACAGCGGTATTTTTTTGAAGATTTTTTAAAATACGTTAATGCAATACCATAAACAATTGCTACTTAACAGAATGCCAAGTCACATTGTTGGTATGGAGCCTTTTTGAGAACAGAAGACAAAAAAAGTTGAGTAACTTTTGAAATTAAACACTGAAGTAATTCACAAAAATGGGTTTTTGTCATCCTCAATTCGAATTGGTAAATCGTAATCCCAAAAGGATAATAGGAAAAAGATAAACCACATTATAAAAATTGGAGTACATAAAATTTTCCATAAATTGTCTAAACACTAAAAGAGTTAAAAAGTGAAAATTAAAATTATTTTCAATTACAGAACACTAAATAACTAATTCCTTCTGAATTGCCTAAATTACAATTTCTTTGGGAATGTACAGAATACACAGCCAGAAAATTCTTGCTAAAAGGAATTTCAGCATTTATTTACTCAACCTCGTGAATGTAAATGTCATTTCAGGATAAAAGTTATTTGGGGGGATGGGCTAGGAGCAAACATAAAAGCCCCCAGGTTCCATGAAACAGTCTTACGTCTGTTCCACTCACCAGCAGGAATTATATTTGCAACAATGACTAAACCCAGAAACTTCTGTGAGGTTACTAGGCACAGAGGCCACACACAGGATCTTCCCAGGAGAGGTGTGTTCCCAGGTGAAAGCTTCGTTCAGACCGTTGTCTAAAGAAGGAAGCAGGTTGGTAGTAACAGTTGAATAGTGACAGAAGACAAAAGTGGAAGGAGAAAAAGTGATAATAACAACACTTTCAACACTTTCAAGGTCCCTTTCAATTTGCAAATTGATGGGCATGCAAACTGAAATGCCCAGAGGGACTAGGAACATTCAGAGAAAGAAAAGCAAGCAGCTCTGAGAAAAGACAACAGGACAAATGCTGCAGAAAACAGCAACTGACACTCTGCTTCAGGGGCAAGGGCAGTGAGGAGCAGGGACAAGTGCTGGCCACTGGAGACGCCAGGGCAGGGGAAACGCGGTGACTGAGCCTTCGGACAAGTGCTGGGCACTGGAGACGCCAGGGCAGGGGACACGCGGTGACTGAGCCTTCGGACAAGTGCTGGGCACTGGAGACGCCAGGGCAGGGGACACGCGGTGACTGAGCCTTCGGAGAAAGTTGATCCAACAGCCAAGACACTCAATGCCCCCTGACTGCAATGCTCTGAATTTTTTCAATATTACCAGCCAGTCTTTTAAAAGTTGAAAACACTGTTGACCAGATAAAAAAGCGATGTTCTATGATCCATGGTATGTGATCAAAATCTTTTTTTGAAAATAATAATTTGGTGTTATTCAGATTCTAGCAGAGTGCTTACTAGTGCCTAGAACTGTGCTTCACACATATTAATCTTTTTCATTCAAATTAATACATAGCACCACATGAGTAATAAAAGTGTCAAATGTAAATATTATGGTTTTGTTTTTTGTATGCAAAATAATTGACACATAAATAATTCTAAATAACTGCTCTTGATTCCTCCTAATTATATCCTTAACCTTGTGAGGAGGCACCTGGAATGGAGAGTAGGTCAAACAGGGCATGGTCTACCCTGATAAGATGAATTTAGAGAACTGGAGAACATTTATGAAAATATTGCAGAAATCAGACCTATTTATTAGCTGTCAGAGCCGTGTGACTTTCATCACCTTCTACCAAACACTGTATTTGTTGTAGGAAGCACATAGGGATAGAAGAAAGATACAATCTGTAATTTCTGAGAATCTTTTTAAATGCAGTATTGCAATCTTGGTATGTGAAGCAAAAACTCTAAGGAACGAAGTTTACTCTTGTAAAAAAGATCTATGGAGGCTACTTCACTGAAATATAAAAAATCTGTATCCAGTGATGACTGAAATGTCCTAGAAAGTGATTTTTTTCCTTAAATTGTGCCCATTTAAAAAACTGGTTCCAAATAGGAAAAGGAGTTCGTCAAGGCAATGTATTATCACCCTGCTTATTTAACTTCTATGCAGAGTACATCATGAGAAATGCAGATCTGGAAGAAGCACAAGCTGGAATCAAGATTGCTAGGAGAAATATCAATAACCTCAGATATGCAGATGACACCACCCTTATGGCAGAAAGTGAAGAGGAACTAAAAAGCCTCTTGATAAAAGTAAAAGAGGAGAGTGAAAAAGTTGGCTTAAAGCTCAACATTCAGAAAACAAAGATCATGGCATCTGGTCCCATCACTTCATGGGAAATAGATGGGGAAACAGTGGAAACAGTGTCAGACTTTATTGTGGGGGCTCCAAAATCACTGCAGATGGTGATTGCAGCCATGAAATTAAAAGACGTTTACTCCTTGGAAGGAAAGTTATGACCAACCTAGATAGCATATTCAAAAGCAGAGACATTACTTTGTCAACAAAGGTCTGTCTAGTCAAGTTTATGGTTTTTCCAGTGGTCATGTATGGATGTGAGAGTTGGACTGTGAAGAAGCTGAGCGTGAAGAATTGATGCTTTTGAACTGTGGTGCTGGAGAAGATTCTTGAGAGTCCCTTGGACTGCAAGGAGATCCAACCAGTCCATTCTAAAGAAGATCATGAGGCCACCATCACCCTAATACCAAAACCTGACAAAGACGCCATAAAAAAAAGAAAACTACAGGCCAATATCACTGATGAACATAGATGCAAAAATCCTCAACAAAATTCTAGCAATCAGAATCCAACAACACATTAAAAAGATCATACACCATGACCAAGTAGGCTTTATCCCAGGAATGCAAGGATTCTTCAATATTCGCAAATCAATCAATGTAATTCACCACATTAACAAATTGAAAAATAAATGCCATATGATTATCTCAATAGATGCAGAGAAGGCCTTTGATAAAATTCAACATCCATTTATGATAAAAACTCTCCAGAAAGCAGGAATAGAAGGAACATACCTCAACATAATAAAAGCTATATATGACAAACCCACAGCAAACATTATCCTCAATGGTGAAAAATTGAAAGCATTTCCCCTAAAGTCAGGAACAAGACAAGGNGAAAGGAGTTGTATTCATTGCAGACCCACCAGCAAGAACCCAGTGTCCCCAAAGGAGACCGAAGATAATTTTTAAGAATTACTGGCAAGCTACACTGAGACTGAGTAGGCCTGAAAGAAAATCCTCTTCATTCAAGTTCAGAAACAGTAGAGATTCAGAGAGAGAAGTTAAGTATGTAGAATTCAAAATTAGCATTAATATGGAGGAAAGTTAAGTTGGAGAAAAGCTTGATAGTGCAAATAAATACCCTCTCCTGCTACTTTGAAATTTTGTTGCAAATTTTTTTTTTGTATTTATTTATTTTTTTACACGAACTCCCAAACATGAACCCCCCTCCCACCTCCCACCTCACATCTAGAAATGGTTTGCTCTGCAAAGCAGGCATACTTCAACCTGTTACTGGAAAGGTTAGATGTGGGGGAAAGAAATTTACAGTCTTTAAGACTTGAGATGCACTCAAATGAAGAAGGTATACAAATCAGTGCAATGAATTTATTGGTAAAAGTTTTAGTATGTTGTTTCTATAGGAAATTGTCCAAACCACAAGGCAGAGCTTGATAAATTATCACCAATTGAGCACAACCAGGTCTAAAACTAGAAGATGAAAAGCACCTCTCAATCTTTCTACCTCATATCTCTTGATCACTACCTACTCCCCCCATTCTGACTTTCTTATTGATTTTATTTTTGCTATTTTTGAATTTTACAGAAGTAAAATCATTCAGTATATGCTATTTTGTGTCTGGCTGATTTACACAATATTTTCTTTGTACAGTTCATACACATTGTTGGGTATTGCTATAGTTCATTTATCTGCTTTGCTGTATAGGATTCCCATATATGTTTATACCACTGTATGTTGAAATCAATTCTTTGATTGTTTTCAACTCCTATTATTGAAATCATTCTGTTATGCACATTTTGGGGGACATTTGTTAGTCTTATAACTAGTGTTAGAATTAATGGATCACTGAGTATATATACTCAAGTTTGAACTTGACAACTTCCAGAGCATTGTACCAATCTATAAGCCCAACACACACACACACACCACAAATGCTTTCTGTATTTCATTGACATTTTCAGTATGCTCTTACAGACTTTAAATTGCCAGTATCTACATTTTTATGCCTGAAGGCTTCTAAAATGTGGAAAAAAAAAAGGATGGTCAGTTAAAAGGACAGGCAGGTATTGTTACCCCACCACCCTTCAACTAATAGCTCAGGGGAGTTGGTCTGTAAATCCATTTCACAGCTGCCTTGGGGAAAGTAATTCTGAGGTGTGTGTTGTACTATTTATCAGACTTTCTCCACTGAATTGAAAGAGGGGGATAAACATTAAGTATAAGATGTAAAACGTGAAGTTTTGACAGAAGCTATACTGGATCTTGATTAAAAAGAAGACTGAAAAGCAACCTCTTGACATGACTACTTGCTTCTAACCAGTGATGCACCAACACCACTTTGTTCCACATTTCCAGTCATTATTTAATCCTTGCTTCTCCCAATCCTGCTGCAAAAACAGCAAATGACACTGAACTGGCACCTAGTTCTCTTAAATTCACTACAGAGTTCTTCTTCGGAACCTGAGCCAGACAAAACAGCCTTTCTTTCACGGGAACTTCCCAGGTGGCTTGGGTAAAGAATCTGCGTGCAATACAAGGGAGACAGGTTGGTTCCCTATCCCTGGGTTGGGAAGATCCCCTGGAGGAGGGCATGGTAGCCTACTCAAGTATTTTTGCCTAGAGAATCCCATGAACAGAGGAGACTGGCATGCTAAAGGCCATAGAGTGGCAGAGTCAGACATGACAAGTGTCTGAGCGCACACACTCTTTCTTCCTGAGCAATTCTGCTTGGTTCTTCTCAAGTTCCCTCCTGTACTGGATGGAGTCAATAAATATAATTTTGTCAGATTACAGGTGGTTCTAGTGGTCTTTAACTGATAAAATTTTGTCAAGATTAAAGGGCAGTCACCTCCAATACAAACTGTCTAAATACTCACACAACACACACACACACACACACACACACACACACACACACACGTATATATATATATGTATATATTGACCCTTGAACAACAGTCAAGGGTTCTTATCTCCTTATTGAATGTTTATGTATCTTTTTTATTGAATGTTTCCCTAACCTGAGTTGCTGCCATACTCCCCAACTAGTGATTCTTTCCTTCAAACACAAAATGCTTTAACCGGAACCTTTGTCTCAGAGTCCACTTCTGGGGGACTGAAAGACATTATGCGTTTAGATCAACAAAGAAGAGACATTACAAGCCCCTTAAGGACGTAGTGAGAAGTACACTCTCAAAACAATAGAGTGATAGAGAGTGGAGAGTACAAATGGCTGTGTATCCATGCCTATAAGAACAATAGTTACCTACATTAGGGCTTATCATTAAGAGCATATCAGGACAAGCAACATGGTGTAGGTAATGGATGATTAAATGAAGTACACCTCTCCAGGGTTCAGTTTGTATAGGTTAGGGTGCATATATTGCCCGCTATTTGAGGGATTATTAGGGAAGCCACAGAGAAAATGGGACTTTTTAAGGGGGAATTGGAATAGCAATTAACATGCAGATAAATTACAATGTATAAAGGTATACATTTTTATAATAAACTATAAAATAAAAATGTAAATCACTATGTTGTTCCTCTTCATTTGCAATAAGGTGATATTGGACTGTGAAGAAAGCTGAGCACCGAAGAATTGATGCTTTTGAACTGTGGTGTTGGAGAAGACTCTGGAGAGTCCCATGGACTGCAGGGAGNTGTTCAATGCAGGATGCAGGATGCTTGGGGCTGGTGTATGGGGATGATCTGGAGGGAAGATGTGGGGTGGGAGGTGGGAGGGGGGATCATGTTTGGGAGTTCGTGTAAAAAAATAAATAAATACAAAAAAATAAAAATAAAAAATTAGGTTGGTTTTTAAAAAAATAAAAAATAAAAAAATAAAGAAGATCAGTCCTGGGTGTTCTTTGGAAGGACTGATGCTGAAGCTGAAACTCCAATACTCTGGCCACCTCATGCGAAGAGTTGACTCATTGGAAAAGACTCTGATGCTGGGAGGGATTGGGGGCAGGAGGAGAAGGGGACGACAGAGGATGAGATGGCTGGATGGCATCACTGACTCGATGGACATGGGTTTGGGTGAACTCCAGGAGTTGGTGATGGACAGGGAGGCCTGGTGTGCTGCGATTCATGGGGTTGCAAAGAGTCGGACACGACTGAGCAACTGAACTAAACTGAAAACTTTTAAAATAATAACAATGGCAAAAAGTAAATTTTCTTTGAAAGAGATATATCAAATACTGAATATTATACTATGGTCTCAGTTTTTTAAATTCTCTGAGATATTTAAAACATTCACATAAAGTTAGTAAAAGCAAGTTATTTTGAGAAAAGGAAAAGGCTGAAGAAGTGAAGAGGAAAAAGAGAAGGGCAAAGATCGAAAATACGTATTTTACTATTTTCTGGAAAGTCAACCTTAGGTTTCATATTTTAGGACCTGAGGTTATCATGGGTCCAAAAATGAATTAACACACATAACGACACAATGAAAATAGTTTTCTTTTTTTTTTAATGAAAAGCTTTAGGGACTTCCCTCGTGGTCTAGTAGCTAAGACTCTATGTTCCCAATGCAGGGGGCCTGGGTTTGATCCTTGATCACAGAACTAGATCCCACATGCCCCAACTAAAGAACTGGCATGCAGCTGCTGCTGCTAAGTCGCTTCAGTCGTGTCCGATTCTGTGCGACTCCATAGATGGCAGTCCACCAGGCTCCCCCATCCCTGGGATTCTCCAGGGAAGAAGACTGCTCTGGGTCTTCATTGCTGTGAGCGGGCTTTCTTTAGCTGCAGCAAGCCGGGGCTCCTCTCTAGTTCTGGTACACAGGCTTCTCATTGCAGTGGCTTCTCTTGAGTGGAACACAGTCTCAGTAGTTAAGGCTGGAGAGCTCACAGACTCAACTGCTCCTCAGCATGTGGGATCTTCTTGGACCAGGGATCGACCTCGTGTCCCTTGCATTGGCAAGTGGATTCTTAACCACTGGACCGCCAGGGAAGTCCGAGTAGCATCTTCCTTGGCTGCCCATGTATTTTGCCCTTAGAGATGCTGTGTTCTAATAGTGTCCACAATACACTGAGCATAGACCACTCTGTCTGCCTTTATGACTTTGCCTCTCATTACGGTAACTGTGTTTATTTAGGGGTTCTATCACCCCCGCCTGGCGTTCAGGGGACAAGCACCACTGAACTTCTTAGCAGGGCTGGTGAATGGCCCCTCTCACCATCATATCCCTGTTGCTTGGCAAATGATGCTCCTCCCTTGCTCCTGTAGAACAAAGGCTTCTCATGGCTTCCTGGTCTTATACCACACACCCACTGCAGGAGAAAGAGTTTCTCCTCCCATCACAACAATTCTGGCACAACTACCTCACTTACTGTGATGCACTGCCTTTTCCAGGAGGCATCTTGGTACTGTGCTTGTACGGGGGCCTGCACCCTAGATCCTGGATAAACACTCTCTTATTCAACTTTCCACTACCCTTTATCAAGCGCTCACAGCATCCAGACACACCCACCTGCTTCAGCCCCTGCCCATCCATCTGCCCTGGGAGATCTAGTTCCCTCTCTCCCTCATCAGGTCCGATATGTCCTTGGCTGGGTTACGTTGGGACTGAATTCTAGTTACTGACCTCATTAGCAAGCCAGGGGAAGGGCTACTCTTAAAGAAGGGTGGGCCCCTGTGCAGGCAGGCTCGGTGGGTTCAGGGGGAATCTGGGAATTCATGATTCTCATGAACATCAATCCAGATGTCCTGTCCATGTGCCAAGGTCACTCCCCTCCTTCCTCCTCCATCCAGGACTCTGACCTTGGCATAACAGATCTGTCTTGTTTGGGAGCATAACCTCCTTTTGAGCTTCGCTACTGTCATGATTAAGTCCTCTGGTCCTCAGCTTTCTCTGCTCTCCCTCCAAAAGATGAGAGCCTCTTTGTGCAGCCAAGGAGGCGGTCTCTGGCTTTCAGTCTTAGCTTTTAAATTTAAAGGCTTGGTTTTTTTTCTTTTTTTGTCCTAATTGTATTTTTGAGAGTGCCCATTGAGTTTGGGTATAGCCAACCAATTCCACCATCCTTACAGTTAACCGTTTCTCACACATTTCTCAAATTCCTACAGCACCACACCAATTAGTGAATTTTGTCCCACGGGTCACCAGCATATCAACCCAGTTCACCACCGTCAAAGGTGTTANGGTTTTTTTTTTTTTTTTGTCCTAATTGTATTTTTGAGAGTGCCCATTGAGTTTGGGTATAGCCAACCAATTCCACCATCCTTACAGTTAACCGTTTCTCACACATTTCTCAAATTCCTACAGCACCACACCAATTAGTGAATTTTGTCCCACGGGTCACCAGCATATCAACCCAGTTCACCACCGTCAAAGGTGTTAACAGTTGCACTGCTGCCTTATACCAGCGGTTACCTGGGCAACCCCAGTCATGGAATTCAAATTGCCAGCCAAGAGTTCCAAAATTCCATCCCAGCATCTGCTTTCTCAACCATTCCCGGTACTCCTAGTGGGGTTCCCCAGGAGGCAGACTCTGAGGTGGAGATTAGAGCTGGAGAGTTTTATAGTATTATGGAACCTCATGGGATCACTTCCCACAGAAAAGGAGAGATGAAAGCAGGACTAAGCAGAGACATAAGTCAAGCTGTGTGCAGTTTCAACCAAGTCTGCAACCAAGTCTATAGGGCTCTCTAAGGCTAGGATGCCCTTTCTATGTTGTCTTGAGTTGGGGAAAAGGCTAGCCTTTATACCCAACACTGATCAGTCATTGCATGCAGGCATCTCCAAAAAGGGTCATGACCCTGGGTGAGGCAGCTGTCTTCAGCCCATGCAATCCCCACAGAGGGCTGACCATGGAGGGCTCCCTGCTGGAGAAACTCCCAGTATCTGGGAGAGTTAAGTCCTTCATCCCTGAAAAGGGTTCTGGGTGGTGCATCCAAGTGTCCACCACACCCCATATTTGAATGTATCTTAGACAGATATTCCTGGCTCAATGGATCGCTCTTTGCAAAGGTGGCTATTCATTTTAAACATCTGCAGAGAGAAGCCAAATAACACTGTGGCTCTGAATTTTACTTTCCAGGTAAAGTAAAATTGCCATTCACTTCACAGCTTCATCTGTCAGAATCCTCTATCATCCATGTGCTCTTAGTTCACACCAGCATTCTCTAAACCCACAATTCAGGGTCAGAACTGTATGCCTTTGGGGACACCAGGTACTAAGACTGAAACTGTCTTTCTTCTTTCTCCATCTGTTTACTCTTTAATACCTACTTCAAATGTTACCTCCATAGTGACACTTCCCTCTAGTCCCCTACACTAGAGCTATTTGCAATCTTCTTTTCTTCTCTACAAGTGTGTGGTAGTATAGTACTTAGCAGGCCATATTCATAATGCAAAGAGCTAAACTTGAGAGCCAAACTTCCTCTTGACCTAAGTCCTAGCTCTGATATTTAATAGCTGTGTAACACTGAGTAAGTTATTTAACCTTTCCCTGTCTCAGTTTTCTCATCTGTAAAAGAGGACTCTACCTGATAGGGTTGGGCTTTCCAGGTGGCTCTAGCAGTAAAGAAACTACCTGTCAGTGCACGAGATGTAAGAGACTCGGGTTCAATCCCTGAGTCTTGGAGATTCCCTGGAGGAGGACCTGGCAATCCACTCTAGTGTTCTTGCCTGGAGAATCTCACAGACAGAAAAGCCTGGCAGGCTACAGCCCAAAGGGTCGCAAAGAGTTGGACATAACTGAAGTGACTTAGCCATACTCACGCACCCGATAGTGGTATTGTGGACTTGAATGAGGTATATGCCCAAAGCACATAGGACTTTGCAAGGCACATAATTTATTCTTTATGTCTCTGCTATTACCTCATTGTAACTATTCTAGATTGTGCTTCATTTATTGGCTCATCAGGGCTCAGTACCATTTATTTGTCCTTTAGTAGCCAATAGAAGCAGAAGATATTAAGAAGAGGCGGGAAGAATACACAGAAGAACTGTACAAAAAAGATCTACACGACCAAGATAATCATGATGGTGTGATCACTCACCTAGAGCCAGACATCCTGGAATGTGAAGTCAAGTGGGCCTTAGAAAGCCTCACTATGAACAAAGCTAGTGGAGGTGATAGAATCCCAGTTGAGCTGTTTCAAATCCTGGAAGATGATGCTATGAAAGTGCTGCACTCAATATGCCAGCAAATTTGGAAAACTCACCAGTGGCCACAGGACTGGAAAAGGTCAGTTTTCATTCCAATCCCAAAGAAAGGCAATGCCAAAGAATGCTCAAACTACCACACAACTGCACTCATCTCACACACTAGTAAAGTAATGCTCAAAATTCTCCAAGCCAGGCTTCAGTAAAACGTGAACCATGAACTTCCAGATATTCAAGATGGTTTTAGAAAAGGCAGAGGAACCAGAGATCAAATTGCCAACATCTGCTGGATCATGGAAAAAGCAAGAGAGTTCCAGAAAAACATTTATTTCTGCTTTATTGACTATGCCAAAGCCTTTGACTGTGTGGATCACAATAAACTG
>SJYX01014794.1:561203-648924 GCA_006410675.1 Oreotragus oreotragus | reverse complement strand
GAAGAATTGATGCTTTTGAACTGTGGTGTTGGAGAAGACTCTTGAGAGTCCCTTGGACTGCAAGGAGATTCAACCAGTCCTTTCTAAAGGAGATCAGTCCTGGGTGTTCTTTGGAAGAACTGATGCTAAAGCTGAAACTCCAGTACTTTGGCCACCTCATGCGAAGAGCTGACTCATTGGAAAAGACTCTGATGCTGGGAGGGATTGGGGGCAGGAGGAGAAGGGGACGACCGAGGATGAGATGGCTGGGTGGCATCACGGACTCAATGGACATGAGTCTGAGTGAACTCCGGGAGTTGGTGATGGACAGGGAGGCCTGGTGTGCTGCGATTCACGGGGTCGCGAAGAGTCGGACACGACTGAACGACTGAACTGAACTGAGCCAACTATTAGATAGTGCCTGGCATATGCAGAAGACAGCAATAAACACTTGCTGACTACAGCTATTACTGTAATGCCTAGAAATCTGTGTCTAGCACCAGGATGATAATGAATTGCCATTATGAAAAGCTAACAATACCATACGTTGCAACCTTAAAGAAATATATACATTCTCCCTTGCAATGGCAGTGTTAAAGCAGTGTTTCCCAAAGTGTGTTTAATGAAACATCAGTCCTGCAAAATAATTCACAAAAAATGAATCGCAGACCAAATAAGCTTGGGAAATGGTACACACACAGTTGGATATACATCAGAGATGGGCTGCATCTGGACTCCAATCTGTGAGATACTCTGAGCCAGAACCACCCAGTAAATCTGCTAAATATGGGGAAAGTTTGTTATGTAGCAATAGATAACTAAAGGATAATAAAACTTGTTTAACTGAATACAATCCAGTGTTTGACCCTGGACTCTGTTCCACGCAGTCCTCATCAACACTGCAGCCCATATTCTTATTAGAATGTTAAAAATAGCTTTACGATTATATACTGTCAAGTTTCCCTGAAGCTGGTTTTCAGTCTTTTAGAAATAAACTTTCTTTCCTTTTTTAAATTATCTTACAATTGATAACTTTTAAAAACTCCACTGTCAGGACTTCCCTGGATGTCCAGTGGTTAAGAATCTACCTGCCAATGCAGAGGACAAGAACTTGATCTCTAGTTTGGGAAGATGCCACATGCTGCAGGGCAACTAAGCCTGTGCACCACAACGACTGAGGCTGAGCTCTAGAGCCCACATGCCACAATGGCTGAAGCCCACGCGCCCGAGCGTTCATGCTCCGCAGCAAGAGGCACCAACACACTGAGAAGCCCACACATGACAGCTAGAGAGTAGTCCCCACTCGCCACAACTAGAGAAGGGCCGTGCGCAGCCCACACACGACAGCTAGAGAGTAGTCCCCACTCGCCACAACTCGAGAAGGGCCGTGCACAGCAACAAAGAAACAATGCAGCCAAAATCAACCAATCAATCAATTTTTAAAAATCCATACTCATGCTATTCTCTCCGGGTTTTTTAAAGGGCAGTCTTAACATCATTGCTTTGCTAAAATGCCACCTTTTACTTATAAGAATAGTCTATTTTCATTAACCATAAGTTCATGTGTGGCTTTAAAAATACATTGTAAGTTTTATTATTGAAGTGTGTATTGAAGTTTTAATGTGCCTTACTTAAATTATTTTCTACCAGATTCAAATTAAGTATTAACTATTTTATGTAAAGAAAAGAACCCAAGCATTTCCTAGAAGTGTTGCTGCTGTCGTTTAGTCACGAAGTCGTGTCCGACTCTTTGGACCCCATGAACTGTAGCCTGCCAGGCTCCTCTGTCTAATGGAATGGCTTGCCATTTCCTTCTCCAAGGGATCTTCCATATCCAGGGACTGAACCCAGGTCTCCTGCACTGGCAGGTAGATTGTCTACCACTGAATCATCCTAGGAGTAATTCCTTCTCAAAAACAAACCAAAAATATCTTTCCAGTTTAATGTTGTTACTATATCAGCTTTTTAGATGTTCATATAAAAAATAATTAATACCTCTAAATAAATAATAAAATTAATGGTGCAGGTTTCGTTTCAGTATATTCAGATCTATATCTCATTAATATTCAAAGGACCCTGAGGTTAATCAGTATTGTCCTTGGGTGGTTTATCAAAGTTTTAGGTTGTCCATAATAAACTTGCTTTTAAGTTCAATGAAGTCAGTGTGGCATTTGCTTAATTACAGCTTCTTAGACATTTCAATTTCCTCTACTTACTTTGCACGAAGAGAAGCCCTCTGAAGCTCAAACACTTAGCCACCTCCCTACTTTATAAATAAGTTTTGAAAGAGCACAGATTGTCACCCGTTAAGGGAAAGCAGACATTTTCTGCCACTGCAGTAAGGGAATAGCTGGATAGAGAGAAAGAGTAGGCAGACCAAGCATCTTTCTCTGAGCCTGAACCACGTCTCCTCAATTCATTTCATCGTATTCTTTGAAGTGAATATCTAGAACACCAGACACATTAGTTTTCAAATGTAATGACCAAACACATTCCAAAGCTAACTGTAAAGAATTTTTAGCTTTACTACCTAATCTCTGATCTTCTGTTTTATATTAACTTAATCTCTGATCTTCCCAAATAGTCTGAATAATTGAGAGGACCCAAAGGTGGAAAAGAACTCTCCTGCCAGTGCAAGAGATAGAAGAGACGTGGGTTCCGTCCCTGGGCTGAGAAGATCCCCTGGAGAAGGAAACGGCACCCCACTCCAGCACCCCTGTCTGGAAAACACCGTGGACAGAGGAGCCTGCGGACTATGGCCCACAGAGTCGCAGAGAGTTGGACACGACTCAAGTGACCTAGCACACACGTAAATGACAGCTAAAGGGTACAATTTCTTCATAGTCGGTTAGCCATACTGAGCCCCTCTTCTTCAGTTCCACAGTGAAATTAATGACAATATGTCTTGCTATTATCTATGGCCGTGGGCTTTAGAATTGTATGGATTCTCAGTGGGGAGAGATAAACTGGGAATTGGGGATTAATAGATACACACTATCGGAGAAGGCAATGGCACCCCACTCCAGTCCTCTTGCCTGGAAAATCCCATGGATGGAGGAGCCTGGTGGGCTGCGGTCCACGAGGTCGCTAAGAGTCTGACACGACTGAGCGACTTCCCTTTCACTTTTCACTTTCATGCACTGGAGAAGGAAATGGCAACCCACTCCAGTGTTCTTGCCTGGAGGATCCCAGGGACAGAGGAGCCTGGTGGGCTGCCATCTATGGGGTCGCACAGAGTTGGACACGACTGAAGTGACTTAGCAGCAGCAGCAGCACTGGAGAAGGAAATGGCAACCCACTCCAGTGTTCTTGCCTGGAGGATCCCAGGGACGGGGGAGCCTAGTGGGCTGCCGTCTATAGGGTCGCACAGAGTTGGACACGACTGAAGTGACTTAGCAGCAGCAGCAGATATACACTATATAAAATGGCTTCTCAGATGCCGCTAGTGTTAAAGAACCACCTGCCAGTGCAGGAGACATAAGAGACACGGGTTTGATCCATGGGTTGGGAAGGTCCTCTGGAGGAGGGCATGGCAACCCATTCCAGTATTCTTGCCTGGAAAATCCCCATGGACAGAGAAGCCTGGCAGCCTACGTCCATAAGGTCGCAAAGAATCAAACACAACTGAAGCAACTTAGCACATATGCACATTTATAAAATAGATAAACAGATACCTACTGTATAGCACAGGGAACTATAATATCTTGTAGCATCACTGACTCAATGGACATGAATTTGAGCAAACTCCGGAAGATAGAGAAGGACATGGAAGCCTGGCATGCTGCAGTCCCTGAGGTCACACAGAGTTGGACACGACTTAGTGATTAAACAACAAGAATAACCTATAATGGAAAAGAATCTGAAAAAGAATGTAAGTACATAACCGAATCACTTTGCAGTACATCTGAAACACTGTAAATCAACGATTTGCTCAGTTGCCTACTTGTATCCGATTCTTTGGGATCCCATGGACTATAGCCCACCAGGCTATGGAATTTTCCAGGCTAGAATACTGGAATGGGCTGCCATTTCCTACTCCAAGGGATCTTCCCAACCCAGGGATGGAATCCACGTCTCCTGCATCTCTTGCAGCAGAAGGTGGATTCTTTACCGCTTTGCCACCTGGCAAGCCTGTGAGATGTTGGGCAAAATATAATATATGTGATTTTATCATCTACAAAGTGGGGGAAATAGCAGCACTGATCCTACAGAATTACGGTGAGAATTATATTAGTTAATATACACAAAGCAAATGAGCTGATAAGCGTAAAGCATTTAGAACAGTCCTTGCGCAAGTCACATGTCTCTGTAAGTTTTGACTCTTACTGTTCACATTAGTATGATTATTGAGGAATAAGGAAAAATGGAATAATAGTGGAGTCAATGTAAGAATCAAATACTTCAATTAAAAAGATAAACTGGGAGACTTGGATTGGCATATACACACTGCTATATACATATTTTATATATGGTATAAATAAGAACATTACTGGGTAGCACAGAATGACGCTATTAATTAATAAATAGCAATGAGGGACTTCCCTGTTTGTCCAGTGGTGAAGACTTCAAGCTCCCAATGCAAGGGGCCTGAGTTCAATCCCTGATCAGGGAACTAGATCCCACATGCCTCAACTAAAAGGAAAAAAAAAACAAAACCTCCATATGGCACAGCTAAGACCTGGCACAGCCAAATAAATAAATATTTTAAAAAACAGAGCACAGTGAGTTAAGCGCTGTGTTAGAACATTCACATATATCATGTCTTTATTCTCAGTACAGTCCTAGGAAATGAGAGATATTTCTAGGTCTGTTTTACAGGAAAAACAGACTCAGAGAAGTAGACTGCATCACAGCTTATAGTTAAAAATAGGTTTATCTTGACATCAAAATTGCAAATAACTATAAGAACCATTATTTTAACTTTGTTACAATAATTCTTGTCCCTTAAATTTAAAAAGAATCTGTTTATAAGATATCTTTTAATTCAACTGTTACCTATAATCACAGACTCCAATATAAAGGCAGAAGGTACAGTTGGCATTAAAGATTGTATCTGTTTTCCCTTACACCCTTAAGCATGTCAGGTATATCAGTTCTACAATCAACTGTGATAACTAGAGAAACAACAAATGTCCCAGAGGGAGCATTTTCTAGTGATTATATCATAGATACATAATAATATCTTTATAAGCTAAGCAGGAAAACATTCTCAGAAGCATATTGTTCAGGTCAGTGATTTTAAAAGAATTCCATAGGATGAATAGCCTCTCTGTCAGAATAAAAGTTGTGGAGCAAATTCCATTATAATTCTCTTTTTTCAGTCACTTGGAACTTCCTCAAAAAGTCTCTTTCCAAGTGAAACTGTCCCTGGTGGCTGCCTCCCAAATGTGATTTTTTTTTTTTAAGTTAAAGGAAAATTTGTTTCTCCATCCAAGAAGGAAATAGTTATTCAACCACTTTTTTTCAAAGGTTTTTAAGTATAAATACCTCAAAACTCAAACTTTTAAATACTTAACATTTTCTGTAAAATTAGGTAGCACTCAATTATTCTTTTTGGTATTAATATAACACATGAAAAATTAGGGACAAAATTCATTGAGCATTTTACAAAGTTTGATGTTGTTTGCTATATCAAATCTGGAGTAAAAGCAGGACTGGTTTTAAAGAGCTCCAGTTGGATTGAAGCTGACTCGACATCTGACTGAAACTTCATGCACAGTGTTTTATCTATATAACAAGGCATGGAGCCAAGATAACGCGTCACGGCCTGTGTGTGTCTGTTGGTTGTTCAGTCACGTCTGGCTCTTCACCGACCCACGGACTGTAGCCTGCCAGGCTTTTCTGTCCATGGAGTTCTCCAGTGTCCATGGGATTCTGCACGCAAGAATACTGGAATGGGTTGCCATTCCCTTCTCCAGAAGATCTTCCCGACCCAGGGATCGAACCCTGGTCTCGGGCATTGCAGGCAGATTCTCTACCGTTTGAACTATAGGGAAGTCCTGTTCAAATGCCATTAAGGCCTGTAACAAGGCTAGCAAAGCTATTTCTGTAGTATTTCCCTCTGCCTTTGGTGATTTGCCTCTGTTGAGTGAGAAGAGTCTTTTAAAGGTGAGTTCAGCAGCTGCCTAGGAACTCAGATGTAAAGGTCTCCTTTGGGTCTTCTGTTTCACCAGCAAAACATCTCCACCCCACCTACCTAACCAGGGAGTGCAGAACACTAGGCCTCTACATGTGAATTAATTCCCAAATAGTGTTTCAGAAAACTCCGTAAGGTAAGCACACACATGCAGTTATTTCAAAAAGCATGTCACCTGCAAATTCTGTTGAACTGGACATTGTCAGCTATTATTCAGAACAAAGTTAAAAAAAAACCAAACAACTCACTTTGTAATATGTAAAATAAAGAGGTGTTAACGAGCCAGCAAATTTGCAAATAATCAGAACTCAGCAATGTCCTGATCACCTGAGCTGTTTGTTGGTGCCTGCTATCAGAACTCTAAAACTAAGCTGAGCTGCCATTGTTGTGACATTTTATAAGCACTAAATAACAAATGGGACTGTGAATGGTATGTTATTTTAGATAAATTGGCTTAGCAGCAAGTTACCCTCCAAATAGGAAAAGGAGTACGTCAAGGCTGTATATTGTTACCCTGCTTATTTAACTTCTATGCAGAGTACATCATGGGCAATGGTGGGCTGGAGGAAGCACAAGCTGGAATCAAGATTGCCAGGAGAAATATCAACAACCTTAGATTTGCAGATGACACCACCCTTATGGCAGAAAGTGAAGAAGAACTAAAGAGCCTCTTGATGATAGTGAAAGAGAGTGAAAAAGTTGGCTTAAAGCTCAACATTCAGAAAACTAAGATCATGGCATCCAGTCCCATCACTTCATGGCAAATAGATGGAGAAACAGTGGAAACAGTGCTGACTTTATTTTTCTGGGCTCCAAAATCACTGCAGATGGTGACTGCAGCCATGAAATTAAAAGATGCTTACTCCTTGGAAGGAAAGTTATGACCAACCTAGACAGCATATTAAAAAGCAGAGACGTTACTCTGTCAACAAAGGTCCATCTAGTCAAGGCTATGGTTTTTCCAGTAGTCATGTATGGGTGTGAGAGTTGGACTATAAAGAAAGCTGAGCACCAAAGAATTGATGCTTTTGAACTGCACTGGAGAAGACTCTTGAGAGTCCCTTGGACTGCAAGGAGATCCAACCAGTCCATCCTAAAGGAGATCAGTCCTGGGTGTTCATTGGAAGGACTGATATTGAAGCTGAAGCTCCAGTACTTTGGCCACCCGATGCAAAGAGCTGACTCATTTGAAAAGATCTTGATGCTAGGAAAGATTGAGGGCAGGAGGAGAAGGGGATGACAGAGGATGAAATGGTTGGATGGCATCACTGGCTCAATGGGTTTGGGTGGACTCCAGGAGTTGGTGATGGACAGGGAGGCCTGGCATGCTGCGGTTCTGCAAAGAGTCAGATAGGACTGAGAGACTGAACTGAACTGAACCCTCCAAAAGTGGATTAAACAAGGTAGAAATATTTCTCCGTGGTTAAAAAGTTTCAAGACAACTGATCTTGGTTGGAATGGCATTCCCCAGTGACACGGACAATCTCCTTCCAAGTGGTTGCCTGGTTATGTGAAGCTTCCATTCCAAGATCAGTTCACGTTCAAAGATGGTGGCTGAAGCTTCATTTCAGTCTACAGAAGAAAGAATGAGGAAGGTGCATGCACTGTGTCCTTTCTCCCACTTAAAACACACAGGCTAGAATTCACATGGTCTCACCTGATTGCAAGGGAAGCTAAGAAATGTAGCTCTTATTCTAGAAAGATACATGTCCAACTAAGACTCAGGACTTCTTTTTCTGAGAAGAAGGGACATGCGTATTTGAAGTAAAACTGTGATTAATTGATAAAATAAAAAGTTATTTTGCTGTTGTCCAATCACTAAGCTGTGCCCGACTCTTTGCGATCCCATGGGCTGCAGCATGCCAGGCTTCCCTGTCCTGCAGTCTCCCAGAGTTTGCTCAAATTTATGTCCATTGAGTTATAGTGACTACAAAAAATGAAAAGGAGTGGTGGACTGAGATATTCAAATTGCATTAAGTCAGAATACAAAAAAAACAAAAAACTATGATTGTGGGCTATTTCCTTTTATCTGTTACTTTCTCAAGGTCTTAAGAGGTCGAATTATCTTGAAAGTTAAGATCTAACTTAAAGATCTGCACATTCCAAAGCAAAGTGGATATTTGTCAATTAATGAGAAATTCAGATTACAAAGTTTGCAATCTCAAGGTTTGGAAAATTCCATATTAAATCAAGAATTGTCCTGGTTGCCACTCTATGGTATGTTTAGGCCTAAATATTTATGATCTCTCAGAAAGATCTTATTGCTAATAAAGTATGCCATGTCATTCTTGCTATTAGTAGCTGGCTTCAGTGTACACTGTTCAGGTATTTTAAGAAACTAATATTCTCACTTCCCAATCAAACTGGAGAGAAAGTCATTTTGTTCAATGAAATATAAAAAATAGAGTACATATTATTTAAGAATGCAAGTGATTTCCTTAGGAAATACATAGTGAATAACTTGAATCATCTTTAGATGGCTATGAATAAAAGTGCAGATTCTTCCACTTACTAGAGATGTGATGTTGGGTAATCTAACTTCTCTGAGTCTCAGGCTTGCTTGTTTGAAATCTAGAAGATAACTATTTCAAAGGATTTTCCTGAGGATTAATGAGTATGTATGTATACCTGGCATACACCAAGAAGTCAATGAAATTTAAGGATAGATTACACACTAGTGCTGTCTGTTTTAATCCAGCGACTTACAATTTTATGCCCATGCTCCATTTTTCCCTTCAAAAATTTCCAAGAAGTTGATTTATTAAGAGTTTCCCAACTAGGCTTATCTTTTAAAATTTGTTTAATATTGATGAAATATTACATAGATAGTTATATATAAAAGCATACATTCACACACTCTAGTGTCAAAGTAAACAGGTAGAAGTTAGAGATATGTGATTATGTGACGTGAGCTCTATCATTCCCAAAATCATTAAAACACAAAAAGTCAAAATCAATATTCCTTTTTCTTCTAGTAATCATTGAAGTTTTTAGAATTATGCTTTTTTTTTAACTTATAATTTTATCTTTGCTGAGAAGGATGTTCTCTTCAAAGATATTTTAGTAGTTAGGGTACTGAAATTTACATCCACGTATTTTAAAGGTTTTTGTCACTTGTATGGAAATTATGTCTTTTAATAACATATCAGTGGTCCAAGACCTACCAAAAGAGCCTTGTTCAAGATATAATAAACACATGTCCCAAAATTGCTTTAGCTTCCAGTTCCTAAGCCCAAGCTGTACCACATTTGCTATAATGGAGCAATATATTATCTTGAAATGAACTGTGGAAGCACTTTTTTTGTTGTTGCACTAACATAAAATTTTAGAGAATAAATATATCACAGTGAAAAACTGGAAAATGTGAAACATTGCATCATTTGTTTGCATTTTATATAAACATCAATATTGCTTTTCCCAAAGAAAATATAGAAGAATATTAATTCTGATAAAAAATAAGTATTGCTAATGAGCCAAGCACATGAGATATTTGTCTTACAGTTTTATTAAATAAAAACCTTTACTAATAGAAGAATATCATGTTACCTTTGGTTCCTATTCTACAGATTTTTACATAGGCAAAACCTCCTCTGCTTTCCTAGGAACATGTTTCAATTAAGCACGATGAGCATATTTCAATTAAGGTTTATATTTCATACATATTTTTACAGGTGTTAATGCCTACCACCATAAATATACTCAAGAGTCACACGGCTGTAAAAGAGGCTCCCATTCTTTGTTTCTGATGGTGCGTATATGTAACCCCAAACGTCTACAGAGCCAGCAGTTACAATGGACAAGTATTTCTTGTTGAAGTCATTTCGAGATAATGCCAAAGTACTACATGTTCTTGTCAAACTGCTGCCAAATTCTCCAGTCCAAAAATCTAATAACCTGCCTCAACTTAAAAGTCGCCTTTACATAAGAGTTGACATTAAAAATCCCATTCCTGGGCATATATCCAGAGAAAACTATATCTGAAAAGATACATGCACCCCAATATTCACAGCAGCACCACTTACAATAGCCAAGACACGGAAACAATCAAAACGTCCCTCAACAGAGGACTGGATAATGAAGATGTGGTATGTATAGACAATGCAATACTACTCAGGCATAAAAAAGAATGAAAGACTGCAACAGCATGGACGGACCAAGAGACTATCATACTAAGTGAGCCAAATCCGAAAGACAGATATCATATGATGTCACTCGTATGTGGAGTCTCAACTGTGGTACAAATGAACTTACTTACAAAACAGAAACAGAGTTACAGATTAGAAAACAAACATGGTTACCAAGGGGAAAGTGGAGGAAGAATAAACAAGGACCTACAGTAAAGCCCAGGGAATTATATTCAGTAACTTGTAACAGCCTATAATGAAAAAGTATATGAAAAAGGGGTTCATATGTGTGTGTCTGTGTGTGTGTGCTTGGTCGCTTACTCGTGCCTGACTCTTTGCGACCCATGGACTGTAACCTGCAAGGCTCCTCCATCCATGGGATTGTCCAGGCAAGAATACTAGAATGGGTTGCCATTTCCTTCTACAGGGGATCTTCCGACCCAGGGATCAAACCCAGGTATCCTGCATTGCAGATATTTACCATCTGAGCTGCCATGGAAGCCCCATATATACACATATATATGTGTATATACGGAGAAGGCAATGGCACCCCACTCCAGTACTCTTGCCTGGGAAATCCCATGGACGGAGGAACCTGGTAGGCTGCAGTCCATGGGGTCGCACAGAGTCGGACACGACTGAAGCCACTTAGCAGCAGCAGCACATGTATATGTATATATATATATATAACTGGATCACTTTGCTGTATACCAGAAATTAACATAACATTAAAAAGCAACTACATGGCAATTTAAAAAAGAACTAACATTACAGCATTGATGTAACCATTTTCTAGCTAATAACTGCAGGTATACTCTTGCCTGGAAAATCCTATGGACGGAGGAGCCTGGTGGGCCGCAGTCCATGGGGTCACTGAGAGTGGGACATGACTGAGCGACTTCACTTTCACTTTTCACTTTCACGCATTGGAGAAGGAAATGGCAATCCACTCCACTGTTCTTGCCTGGAGAATCACAGGGATGGCGGAGCCTAGTGGGCTGCGGTCTGTGGGGTAGCGCAGAGTCAGACATGACTAAATCGACTTAGCCCAGCAGCAGCAGAAATGCCCCTAGAACTAAATGCAGAGAGAGGTAAAATCAGCTCTTAATGACCACTTTATTGGAGGGANACTGTTCTTGCCTGGAGAATCACAGGGATGGCGGAGCCTAGTGGGCTGCGGTCTATGGGGTAGCGCAGAGTCAGACATGACTAAATCGACTTAGCCCAGCAGCAGCAGAAATGCCCCTAGAACTAAATGCAGAGAGAGGTAAAATCAGCTCTTAATGACCACTTTATTGGAGGGACACAGAGGTATGGGCTGTCCCAAATGACAGAAAACCACTTCCCCAGTAGCATAATTTGTTGTTTTCATATTTGAATATGGACTCTAAGAATTAAATTCCAAGTTAAGGTTCTAGTAATACTACTTCTCCCAGGAACTTGAGTTAGTTGCCCGAAGTCTCCAAGTTTCAGGCTGAGGTGTTCACTCAATCAAATTTCTTAAGTATTTGCTTTCCAAAGGACTTTATTGCATGCAAAGTCAATAGTTGAGATGTCGACAAAAATACTTGGGAGGTAGGTGTGAGTTTTCACTTGAAAGCAGCACATGTGTTTCACTGGGTGAGTGAATAGAAATGTCAACACAACAGAGAAGTATGCAAAGACAGAGTTATCCACAGTCAGAAGAGGGTGCTGGCTGGTCTGTCCACAGAAATGTTTCATCTACTAGCGCTACTGGGTTATTTTTTTTTTTTTCCTACTCTAAGGCAGGGGGATTGCATGATCATAATATTAGAAGCATGAAAAATTTACGGTCTAGCAAAGGATTGAATAAAACCTACCATGTGAATTTATTTTACGATTAAAACAATAAAGTTGAGAAGGTTTCTTTTTTTTTTTTTTCAAATTGAGACTTTTGTGTATTAAAACAGCTAAATTGATTTAGTCAGTAACATTCTTGACTTTCCTCTTGTCACGCAAGTGTATGTTCCTTGGTTCTGTGTCCCATCACAACAAAGATTTGGAGGGACGGACATTAAAGCCCCCTCGGCGTGTCGCAGCTCTCAGGTCTTGGATAGACCGCGTTAGAGCTCTCAGGTCTCGAATGGACCATGTTATGGCTCTTAGACAAATCAGTGTTACAGCTCTACTTTATTTAGACGATAGCAGGAAAATCCATCTTCGTGGCCTGAGGGTAGTCAATCCAAAGGCATGAGAAGAGCGCCCCAGCACGGGGCAGAGAGAGAGAGAGCTCTAGCTTTACCTCCTCTATGTGTATCTTTCTCTCTCCCTGGGCCTGTCCTATGTAAATTGGGCCAGCCAGGAGTGGTGTTTGTTTTACCCAAGGTCCTCCGACCTTCTTTTATTTTCGCGGGCTTCTCCCTTCCTTGTCTTTTAGCTGCCGCCATTTTGGACTCCTTTTCCCTATTTTACCTACCTGACACTCTGAACGGCGTCTCTTGAGAGACCAAGCCTCAGCTAATAGAACACAGTTCTTAACCCCAAGATAATCTTTAGTGAAGCCACCCACATGGTTTCTCTCCTTGCCGTCATTTTTAATTTTATTTTTTTAGTAAAACTTTTGGAAGCGACACAGCAACCTTGTTTTATTTGGTTTCTGAAATGATTGTAAATTTGACATCAGTGTTTAGGGAAAAGGCCCTTTACAAAACTCAGTGGAAATCCTCCTAGACAAAAAAATTTCTCTTTTGTTCAGTAACAAGTCTCAGATTAATCCTGAAGCTCAAAGATCCTTTTCTACTGACTTAAATGTTGATTTGGTTTGTGCTATCTTTGATATTTTTGTTTTAAGGTACCAGTGTGTTCTTAAAGAGATGGGAATACCAGACCACCTGACCTGTCTCCTGAGAAATCTGTCTGCAGGTCAGGAAGCAACAGTTAGAACTGGACATGGAACAACAGACTGGTTCCAAATTGGGAAAGGAGTATGTCAAGGCTGTATACTGTCACCCTGCTTATTTAACTTATATGCAGAGTACATTATGGACAATGGTGGGCTGCAAGAAGCACAAGCTGGAATCAAGATTTCTGGAAAAAATATCAATAACCTCAGATATGTAGATGACACCACCCTTATGGCAGAAAGCAAAGAAGAACTAAAGAGACTCTTGATGAAAGTGAAAGAGGAGAGTGAAAAAGTTGGCTTAAAGCTCAACATTCAGTAAACTAAGGTCATGGCATCTGGTCCCATCACTTCATGGCAAATAATTGGAGAAGCAATGAAAACAGTGACAGACTTTATTTTGGGGGGCTTCAAAATCACTGCATGGTGATGAAATGCAGTGACATGGTGAAGAAATGCATGGCTGCATGGTGACTGAAGCCATGAAATTAAAAGACGCTTACTCCTCGGAAGAAAGGTTATGACCAACCTAGACAGCATATTAAAAAGCAGAGACATTTACTTTGTGAACAAAGGTCTGTCTAGTTAAGGTTATGGTTATGACTATTCATTTGAAGGACTGATGTTGAAGCTGAAACTCCAATACTTTGGCCACCTGATGCCAAGAACTGACTCACTGGAAAAGACCCTGATGCTGGGAAGGATTGGGGGCAGGAGGAGAAGGGGACGACAGAGGATGAGATGGTTGGATGGCATCACCAACCAACTCAATGGACAAGAGTTTGAGTAAACTCCGGGAGTTGGTGATGGACAGGGAGGCCTGGCATGCTGCAGACCATGGGGTTGCAAAGAGTCGGATACGACTGAGCGACTGAACTGAACTGAACTGAACCAGTGTGTGTGTGGGGGCTTCCACAGTGGCTCAGTGGTAAAGAATCCGCCTGTAATGCAGGAGGTGCAGGAGATGCTGGTTCAGTCCCTGGGCTGGAAAGAAGGCATAGCATCCCACTCCAGCATTCTTGCCTGGAGAATCCCTTGGACAGAGGAGTTTGGTGGGCTACAGTCACAGGGTTGCAAAGAGTCAGACACAACTGAAGCGACCTAGCACACACACACCAGTGTGTGGTGGGCTGAATGTCCCCCAAAAGATAGTTCCCTCCCTGGCAGTCCAATGGTTAAGAATCCACCTTCCAATGCAGGGGACATGAGTTTAATTCCTGGTTGGTGAACTGAGATCCCACATGAGACAGAGCAACTAAGCCTGCAAGCAGCAACTACTGAAGACTGTGTGCGTTGATCTGTGCTCAGTCCACAACAAGAGAAGCCACGGCAGTGAGAACCCCATGCAACTAAATGAAGGGTAATTTCCACTCACAGCAACGAGATAAAAGCCTGGGTGCAGATACAGAGACCCAGTGCAAACAAAAAAACACTTTTTTTTAAAAAATCACATTGCTCTGAATACGTTGTTAAACCAAACCTCTGCTGTCTTCTTAGTTGACTGCAGAATGAATTGGTACAGTTGGCCAATGCAAGATACAAAAGCTCCTAAGACAGCATTGGCGGGGGAGGCCGGCAGCCCAGCCTCTTAAAAGCAGCAGCAAGTCATCCCAGGCTTTAACTCAGACTCAGTCCTGGGTAGCAAGGCAGGCGGGCCCCTTCCATCAGCACATTAGGCTGAGATTTAGTGCCATCACAAAGTGCTTAAACGTGCTGCTGAAATTCACGCAGTCTATATTTCTCATTGTATAGAAGTGAACCAGGGCCAGTGACTACACTGAAAGCTTCTGGCTAATCTGAAATTGCCTTTGTAGTGCTATTTACACTCACGTATTTTTCTTTTATTTTTGGATGAGGTCTTTAGTAAAACAGAACTTCCTCTGCCTTTTTCCTCCTTTCCCTCCACGCCGCCCCCTTCCCTCTTAATCTCAGGAGTGGGGGAGGGGAAACCACAGGACAGGATATCTGGCTTTATGCCACTGTGTCCTGCAATTGAACAGTCAGCAGATGAGTCCAGTGGTGGTATTTAAGAACAAACAAAAGGAAAATATAAATCCTTTAGGCAGCAGATATGTGTAATTTACTCTAGTTTTCTGTTTCAACTTTTTAAAGAATGCAAGATCTTAGACAATAGCGAGTCAGAAATAGTCCAGTTACAGCACTAAATCTCCCTCAATTAGGGTCATACCAAAAGCACTATTTATAAACAAATGGTGTAACTTGATAGGATTAAAAGAATGGTGGATCCAATTTGTCATCTCCATCCACAATGTCCCAGGAGGGTGAAAACCTTGTTCCTTCTAGAGCAAGCCATCAAAGCATTTTCAGAAAAATGTTAGGATCCCTGGTTCCACAGAGGGTCTAAATTTGTGGCTATTAACTTGGGCTTCAGGCTCCCTCTCCTCGCTCTGTCAGCCCCAATGTTTATGTAAGCAAAAATGTAAGGTAGTGGCGCACCAACACTGGTGGAAACTGTAGGTTAGCTAAGGAAAATGAAATATCTGACACAATGCCATCAATTCTAGTGCCTCCGATTTGGAAGCATTTGTGTTCCATTCTGAACAGATTTGCAAGATGAAGCCCCCCACAAATTAAATCCCCCCAAGACTGGATCCTTTGAGTCTCCATACGTAACCTTAGGCTTTTGTCAACCATTAAATGCTTAGGTGTGGCCCAGTCTAGGTCTCTGCCCTCCCCTGCCACCGTTCCTTTTTGTAGAGCCTTCTTGATGAATAATGCAGCTCAAACATAGGCACCATGCTTCCCTACCTTCCTCTTTGATGAACCATTCCTTATTTGGCCTAGGCATCTTCTCTCTCCCTGCCCCATGTTTAGTCTCTTTCTATTATTTTTTAGAGTTATTTGTACATTGAATCTGCTCCTCATCAACTGTAAGCCCTTGAGTGGAGGGAACTTACTCACTTTTGTTCCCTTCTTACCCCCTGATCAGCCCCTAGCACGCTGCTTTACACATAGCAGACACTCCACAATTAATTTCTGACTGCATAGACGAGCAAATAAATGACAAGTAGATTAAAAATCAGAAGCCAAACATTAAATAATTGAAATAATGATCTGGAAAACAAATAGGGAAAAATAAATTTGAATCATAAGTAGTTAGTTCTTCATGAGAAAAATACTTGTCCTGTGAATCATTCTATATCTTTATCCTGCATTAAAATTTAAACTGGAATGTTCCCACTTAAAATGTCTGTGTACATTACATGTTCCAAGAGAAGTCAAATTCATAATCAAGACTGTACTGTATTCATAAAAGGATGTTTTGCCCTATCAGTATTAATGTCATTTTTTTGGTCTTTCTTGGAGAAATGTACATTTTAAGGCTAAGACTTCGCCACAAAAGAAATTCTATCCCAAATGTCTGATGCCAAGCCACTAAAAATTCAGTTGTCTATACTGTGAAACCATCCAAACACCTCAATGAATTTTTTTTCCCTTGTACTACATGGCTGCTCATCTGAACAAAGAGGAAGACTTACACATTATAAATTCTTGATGGGAAGACTGATCTGAAAAGGAAGATACGGAATAAAGTGTAAAATAGTGTAATATAGAGTCCTTGGTAAATGACGGGATTAAGAGAACAGGACTTCCCTGGCGGTCCGGTGGTTATGACTCTGGGCTTTCACTGCAGGGAGTGTGGCTTTGGTCCCTGGCCGAGGAACTAAGATCCCACATGCCATGCAGCATGGCCAAAAAGTAAAATAATAATAATAATTCAAGTTAAAAAAATTTTTTTTAATAAAAGGAAAAGTGATCTGCCTTTCTACTAGATGTCTTTTCAGGGAGTATGGGAGCCCGCGCATGCTTTCCCAGATAGTGCGGTAAAACATGAAGTAAACTTTTGATGCTTCTTTGTTTATTAAAAACAAAGGCTTTGGAGTATCATGATTCTAGGTACCAAGAGGGAAAAGGGATAAATTAACTAGAGTACAAGACAAAGAGATCCAGCTTAAACAAGCACAGAAAGCATTCTCATCACCTTTCAGAGTTTCTCTCTCTGATTCTAAACTCTGCATCCCCAAACCACTTCATGGTTTGGGAAGGGAGAGAAGATGAGAAAGACAAAATGATGGGGGGGAGGACAGGAAAATGGGAACAAAGTGGAGGTGAGGAAGTAGTGGGACTACTAAAGAGCATTTAGAGTTACACAGAAATGGGAGATGGAATAAAAGCTGCAGTGAGCACCAGAGACAAACAAGATAAACTGAAGACTTCTGAATCATGCACAATAGACTATGCCTAATAATTCTGCAACCATAATCTAGTGGATGCCATGTACAGACATGATACTAAGCATTTTACCTATACTAAATCAGGGGTCCCCAGCCCCCAGGCCATGGACCAGCACTGGTCTGTGACCTGTTAGGAATTGGGCTGCACAGGAGGAGGTGAGTGGTGGGTGAGTGAGCAAAGTTTCACCTGTATTTACAGCCGCTCCCCAATGCTTGCATTATTGCCTGAGCTCCGCCTCCTGTCAGATCTGTGGTGGCATAATAAGTACTATATCCTCGAATCATCCTGAAACCATTCCCACTCCACACCTTGTCTGTGGAAACACTGTCTTCCATGAAACCAGTCCCTGGTAGCAAAAATGTTAGGGACCACTGTATTAAATCATTTAAGTTCATGTCTGACCTATAGAAAGCCTGACCTAAACCATCTCAAACAAAACAGGAAATATATTGGGTTGTACAAATGAACAGTCATTCAGCTGTTATCCAAGGCTCAAAAAATGTGTTCCTCTCTCCATTTCTTCGCTCTACTGCCATTTTATTGACCTCAGGTCCTAGCAGGCTGCCCCTCTCAAAAAGCTGCCTATAGCTGTGAGTTGAGGTACTTATTTCTTGCTCAATTCAGGGTGGGGGAAATACAGTTGGAACAAAAGTCCCAGACAAAAGTTCCAGAATTTGTTGTCCTGATTTGCCAGGTTTTGTCTTGTGATTATCCCATGAACCAAACTCAGTTCTGAGGAATTTGCTGACTGTTTTAAGCCAAGTATAGATTAACCCTGAAACTTAGGGGGTGGGTGCAATTCCACCCAAACTAGATTGATGAGAAATTCAAGGAACCATTAGAAAGGGGGCAAGAATGAAATCTTTATAAAGGTAGACTGCAGAGATGGTAAAAATGGACAAAAAAATAAATAAGTAGCTATTTAAAAAAGCAAAGACTCAGAATGTAAAATATTTTTACGATTCAATTTTTGTTAAAAAGCTTCCCTGGTGGCTCAGAGGGTAAAGAGTCTTCCTGCAATGCAGGAGTCCTGGGTTCAATCCCTGGGTCAGGAAGGTCCCCTGGAGGGGGGACCCACTTCAGTATTCTTGCCTGGAGAATTCCATGGACAGAGGAGCCTGGTGAGTTACAGTCCACTCGGGCAGTTGCTGAGTGACTAACACTTTACATGTATTTTACATATGTATACATGTATGTGCCTGTATCTATCTATCCTGAATTGCAGCAAGAAAAGCCATGCCAGGCTGATTTAGGCGGAAAGGAAAAATATTTTTTAAAGGTTTTGACTGGTTTGGAATCTCCAGGAAGTTGGCTATCTTGTGTCAGACTGCTAAAAAGAGGACCCTGAAAGATTTGTACACTAGTGACTTAAATGATGCCGGGAGATGCCTGGTGGGCAGTGGGGGAAGCAGGACAGGGAAGAGGAGAAAGCCCAGCAAAGGTGCAGTCTCCAGTGATGGTCCCCAGGGTAGCTACAGCCTGATCCCAGAGAACACGGTAGTAAAAGTTACACCTCAGTATGGCCCCAACCCAAGGTCTAGGGGCTGGCCTTTCCAACTCTGCACCTCCAAGTCACTGGATAAGGGCTGTTACCCAGGAAGGCAACTTCAGAGGACTTCCAGCTTTCTATGCCTCTTGGCAAAAGCTAATCCAGGAGCCGCGCAGGATGTAGGTTTTGCTTTCAGAATGAAAGCACCTGAAGATGTTGGGATAATGAAGCACACGAAACAGTAAAAGGGGATCTGGTGGGAGCTGGGCAAGGCACAAACACGATGCGCTCGTTTGGCAGAACCAGCTTTGAACTACGGGGCCCAGTTAAACACAGTGGCCACACTGTGCAGCTGCCCTGGGAAATCCTGCGTGGGGCTGGTGTCCCGCTGTGAACCCAGGGCCGCTTCCCACTGCTGGCTGTGGCCACCACCACTGCCCTCATCAGTGGGGATTCCTTACGGTTCTTGCTCTTTGAGTCCCTAACTTCTAAAGTCTAGAAACTGGGCTTTCCTGGTGACTCAGATGGCAAAGAATCCTCCTGCAATGTGAGAGACCTGGGTTTGTTCCCTGGGTTGAGAAGATCCCCTGGAGGAGGGCACTGCAACCCACTCCAATATTCTTGCCTGGAGAGTCCATGGACAGAGAAACCTGGCATGCTACACCCAGGGGCTCAAGGACACGACTGAGCGACCAAGTACAGCACAGCCCACAGAGGGCTAGGTGATGGAGGTGAGAATGTGTGTCTATACCTCTGCTGTAGGAGATGCCAGAAAAAAGAATACCTGGCATTTTTAGCTTCTATACTGAGAGGCAAGCTGTGCGTCATTATTAAGTGGGAATTCCCAAAGCACTGGGACAGGATGCTCACCTTGTGTGGCCAAGAAGGGCAAGAGGTGTTCTTGACATACTCACAAATACATAAAACATTTAAGAATTATCCAGACACTATTAACAGACATTACCTCTGGAGAGTGGAATTTTATATCTTTCTGTAGTATTTGAGAATTTTATACGGGACTTTTTTTTTTAATGTTGAAGAACTGGTTTACTTCTTAAAAGATCTGTGCCTTTATTAAGAACAGCTTTTAGGAGGTCAGAATGTTTTAATTAAATTATGTACTTTCTCCTTTCAGATTTGGTGGTGATCAAGCATTTTTTTCATTCATTTATCAAACATTTATTGAATCTTGTGCAAGGGCCACACAATGTAAGAAGACACAGCCTCTGCTCTCAATGAGGTTGTGACAAGGATTGGGAATAAGATGCTTTTGAATTTGCGGGTTTTATTTTGCTTTCTCAAATACCAGCCAGACTTTAGCTTCAGAGAGTAAGTGCCTCGACAAGGCAGCTTTAACTAGCTCTCCTTTTCTTCCCTATAAAATGGAATTGAAGACTGTAAGTTGTAGATCTTCCTGATGATTTCCAAGCTAAATGATGTTGGTGTATTTGAAAGGAATTTGCTATGAAAGTATTGTATGCTCTTGAATTTCATTTTTTTAAGATTTCATTAGAATTAGGTAACATCACCTTGTGTTTTGTGTCGGACTGCAAAAGACTTATTGCTATCCAGATGTAATCCTTTAGCTGACGGTAATATAAGCATTCTCAAAGCTCATATTTCTAAGCCTGGGATTTAATACAAAACCATAGGTAATAAAGATGTATAAAACCTAGCGTCTGAATCATCCCATCTTCCTGACATCTCATTTTGATTTATGAAACATTTAATGATATGGTCAAGCCAAGTGGTAGCTTGAAAGGAGTTACTTTATTCTACCACTCACCCTCAACTCCCCAAAGGTCCATATAGTCAAAGCTATGGTTTTTCCAGTAGTCATGTATGGACGTGAGAGTTGAACCATAAAGAAGGCTGTACACTGAAGAATTGATGCTTTTCAACTTTGGTGTTGGAGACGACTCTTGAGAGTCCATTGGACTTCACGGAGATCAAACCAGCCAATCCTAAAGGAAATCAATCCTGAATATTCATTAGAAGGACTGATGTTGAAGCCGAAGCTCTAATACTCTGGCCACCTGATGCAAGGAGCAGACTCATTAGAAAAGACCCTGATGCTGGGACAGATTGAAGGCAGGAAGAGAAGGGGATGACAAACAATGGGATGGTTGGATGGCATCAACTCACCCAATGGACATGGGTTTGAGCAAGCTCTGGGAGACAGTGAAGGACAGGGGAGCGTGGTGTGCTGCCGTCCATGGGGTTGCAGAGCTGGACACAACTGAGTGACTGAACAATACCTTCTGCTCCCCAAAGCCACCTTAGGAGAGCAGCTTGCAATGTGAATTCAGCAGCAGGAGCCAGCCACTTTTACCAACCAGCATATCTCCCTCAGGTCTCTCCTCTCTAGAAACTCTGAAACTCCACTGCTTTTAAGTCATCCAGGTTGACAATGGTCCAGCTGGCTGACATAAAATCATACACTACTCTCATAGGTAGCTAACACTCTTTTGATTTGGAATTAACTCATCATAAGAAGCATCACATTTGAAATCTACCCTTACATTCTGAAATATTATATGTCAACTCAGTTGACCAAAGTGACTGGTTCCAATCTGTTGTCTGTGGAATCCTAGGGTTCCATGAAGGTGCCTTCGGGCAGAGAAAGCCAGAGACAGACAGTGGGGCTGAGGGGTGAAAGCTTCAGAGTGCTGCTTTCCTGCCCAAGATCAACCCATTCTCTCTCCTAACTTTCTCCATACTGGGGTTCCATGTAAAGGCTTATTTGGAAAAAAAAGTTTCTGTTCATTTTTTTCAAAGTGACTTGAAATTTAAAATGTGCATTCTCTTCAACTCAGAAATGTAACTTTAAAAAATTTCACTGCAGAAAAAAAAAATCAAACTCATTATCAAGATTTATATATCAAGAACTCTGTTATCATTACTTTGTAATAGCAATACATTGGGAACAACCTAACACTTTCCAATAGGGGAACAGATAATCAAGCTATGGTATAGTCATACTATAGAAAAATACTATACAGCTGATCAAAATGCATGAAAAGATCTTTAGGACACATTTAAGTTTTTTAAAAGAAAATTTCAGTAAAACGTGCTTAGTACGGTCCAATTTATGAAAAAATAAGGCTATATACTTGGCTACTGTTGTTTTTGTTTAATTGTTAAATCAAGTCTAACTCTTTGTGACCCCATGGACTATAGCCCACCAAGCTTCTCTGTCCATGGGATTATCCAGGCAAGAACACTGGAATGACCTGCCATTTCCTTTTCCAGGGGATCATCCAACCCAGGGATCAAACCTGTGTTTCCTGCATTGGCAGGCAGATTTGTTACCATTGAGTCACTAGGGAAGTACATACTTCCCTATATATTTAATAAATGCTTAGACCAAGGGACTAGAAAGTTATAGTATATCAATTGTTTCTAGGGATTACCTCTAGGAGAATATGTAAGGTTGGTAGGCTGGTAAAGAAGGACTGTCACACTTTCACATTTTCTTCCAAATCTTCCTGAGTTGTTTGAATATTCTACATTCAGATTTTATCTACTTATAGCTTATGAACATTATTATAGAAAACACTTTTTACAGAGTTGGAAACCAACTGGGTGAGACCATCATGGTGCTAATGAAACCATGAATATCTGCCTTTTCCCGACATTATCAAGTTAGTGCCACAGATGGAGTATCTCTGTCTGGAAAAAATTGAACCTACTAATCCCAGACCAGCCTTCTCAACCACAGATACCACTGTTACAGTCCGATCGGGTGAGAGAGTGTCACTGGTTTGTGGCTTTCAGCCTGTGTCTTATTGGCAGGTTTGTGGCTCTGCTCTTTGTTCTTTGCTTTAAACCATATCATACAATTCATCCACTAACAGAACCCAATTCACCACTATTTAGTGTGTTCACAGAGTCGCAAAACCATCACCGCAATTGATTTTAGAGTATTTTTATCACTCCCAAAAGTCAGCCCTTACCCATTAGCAGTCATTCCTCATACTCCTCCCCATCCTATACAATCCACAGATCTATTTTCTGTCTCAATAGATATACCTATTCTGGAAGTTTAATATAAGTGAACTTATACAACACGTGACCTTCTGGCTCTAGCTTCTTTCAGAACAAAATTTTTTCAAGGACACCACTGCATGTGTCAGCATGTCATTCATCTTCATTGCTAAGTAATAGTCCTTTAGACGGATATACCACATTTTATTTATCCATTCATTAGCTGATGGACATTTGTGCTGCTTCTGCTTTTTGGTTTGTGAATAATGTTGCTCTCCACATTTGCACATAAGTTTTTGTGTGTACCTACGTTTTCATTTCTCCTGGTAATATATCTAGGAGTGGAATTACTAGGTCATATGATAATTCTACTTTTTAACATTTTGAGGAATTGTCAGACTTTTCCAATGAGGCTCTACCTATTTACATCCCCACCAGCAATGTATGAGTGCCTATATCCTTGCCAAAACTCGTTTTGTCTGTCTTTTTGATCACGGTCTTAGGAAAGAAGCAGCAGTTCCCATTATGTTCTTGTGTATTTGAGAATGACTACATGTATTAATTAGGCTTCTACTACAATAGCATCACATAATAAAAACAACCTCAAACTTCTGTGGCTTTAACAAGCATCTACTTCTCCCTTTAACATGTGTGCGTTGACTGTGGCTCCATTGGGCTTGGCTGGGCATTGGTTCTGATCCATTTCATGAGTCCTTATCCTAGGACCAGGGAATTCTCTTCTCATAAGGGAGCTCAGAAGGTCAAGCAGCAAAGAGAAATACCCTGTGACCTAAAACAGGCACAAGTCACTTCTCTCAAACCATTATCAAAAAAATTCATGTCTCCAAACCCAACTTTAGTGGAGCTGGTGAGTAAACTTGGCTTGCAATGGCAAAAGGTACAAGTGTGAAGTTTTCTAAGTGTAGAAGTAAGAAGCTGGGAACAGTAATCCAGCCTACCCTACCACTCAATTCTCTATCTCCACTTCTATCCTTTCTTGTTTCCTAACATGGTTTAGCTATTATGTGTAATATGCTGTTGTCATTAAATTTTACTATGCCTCAAATTGCAGACACTCTTTTTGTTAACCAAATAACTCCTCCTCCCAACCTCTCCATCTGGACAGCACCACCCAAATAGGAATTACCAGAAGCTCAAATGATTACAAATTAGAGCACCCATCTCCCATCATGCTTTCTTCTCTTTTGTATCAAATGCTGCTAGCTTCCACCCAATATTTCTTAGAAAAGAAAAAAAAAACTGATTTGATTCAGAGTAGCCACATGCTTTTTCCCCAGCCTCTCTCATTTTGGAGCTGAGGTTCACCCTGGGATAAAAGTCTGCTGTGAATTCCAGGAAAACTTTGGTTTCTTTGTCATTTTCTTCTCATTGCTGTTACCTAGGACAAGGATGTGAGCCTAGAGGTGAAATGGCTATATTTTAATCATACCTAGGTGGAAGCCACTTGCAAAGACTTGGGGTGCAAAATGGAAGGAGGAACATGGAACACTGATACCATCACGAAGTTCAGCCCCACCTGGCCTGCCGGCTTCTGGAATATTATGCCACCCTCTGATAATCAGGCATCAGTGTCCACATGGACTACCAAATAATTTAGAAATTTTTTAATGTGGTAATTGAAAGTGAAAGTGAAGTCTCTCCGTCGTGTCCGATTCTTTGTGACCCCATGGACTGTAGCCTACCAGGCTCCTCTGTCTGTCCATGGGATTTTCCAGGCAAGAGTACTGGAGTGGGTTGCCATTTCCCTCTCCAGGGGGATCTTCCTGATCCAGGGATCAAACCTGGGTCTCCCGCATTGTAGGCAAATGCTTTTACCGTCTGAGCCAATGTGGTAATTAAGATTTCCTAAACGCTCTATAAACGTCTAATCTTTCATCTCAGTTATTCTTTGCTCTCTCAACCAACTACGCACCCAGTTTCCATTCTTTGTCCTTAGCCGTTTGTGTCCCACCTACCTGGAAGCTGATGTTGGTGACTTGTCATCCAGGGTCCCTTGCTTGTGGGCTTTTTGTTGAGTTTGGCCACGGAGGCACTGGCATAAGCAGAGCAGAAGGAAAAAGAAGTCAGGGTATTTCTCCCGTCCACTCTCTGCTTTGGTGCCTCTTCTGAGGCAGTGGTCACAAGCCTCCCAACCTCAGCTCCCATGGGATAGCCCTCTCCCAGGGCTCCAGCTCTCCGTAGGGTCCTTAATGCTACTTCCGAGGGTGAAAACGGCTCCGGAACATTGCTGGTGTCTGGCGGCCTCAGCATTTCTTGTTTGCTCCTATAACTCTGCCCAGTCTCTCTATGTGGCCCCTGCAGTCCAGTGCCTTCAAATCAACCATCTGCAATGAATTGTTTCCAGCTGGCCCCTAACGCACTAAAAGCTCTCTCGGTATACATGCTTCAGGCCTGCATTTCAGTTACGTTTCTCATAATCTTCCCTTTGCTTGAAATCCCTTTCCTCCCACTTCGGTGTCTGCCTGGAGGCCCTCTCAAACACCACTGTTTCTAAGTAGCCTCCCTTAACTCCCACACCATGGAAATCTCTTCTTCCCTGAAACTCACTCAGCACATACTTGAGAGTTATCATCTGTATTCTGTTTTAAACTATAGTGACTTACGTACATGTAACTCTGGCCAGTTTGTATATTCTTTGAAGTCTGAATGTACACCTACATCTGATTTGTTTTTCTCTCTCTCCTTAATAGTCCTCCTTGAACTCGACCTCCCTCCCCAAAGCACCTGAAATAAAGCTTCGTGCCAAATGGGTGTTCTGTTCCTCATCTTTGTTACCATTTGTTACTACTGATTACTATTATAACAGACACCAGGTACTAATTTATTATAATGGTACACTTTATAAAAATTTATGAAGGTGATGGCATAGATTAAAATTTCCCTTTGATGATAACATGGTTGTTACATTTAAAATATGCAAATTCATCTATGATAAATGCATATGAAAATATGCAATTCATCTAGGATACATATATAATAGGGGACTTTGTTTTTATTTAAAAGTTTTCTGATGATAAGTCTTGTTTTCTCCCAACACTTTTTCTTGGGTATCAAAGACACAAATCCCGCATGGGCAAATATTCATTTGTAACAGGTTTCCTAACATTATGAGTTGGAATAGAAGCAACAGTTCTCTTCTAAGCCAGTATTTTAGAGCTGTGTCCTGGGGAGTGCTATCCAGTCTTGCCAGGAATGGGGATATACTGAAAAGCCCTCAGTGGGCTTTCATCTGAAGAAGGGTTCTGATCTTCAGAGTTGAAAACAACTTCTCTAATCTCACCTCCTACTCCAAACACCCTTACAGTGTCTCTGCTTAGTTGCTAACTAAGTCTCTTGCCTAAATATCTCCATATCTGGAAATTCACTGACTATGCAATAAGATTAAACAATGTGTTTTCAAACAACCCTAAGTTTAGAAAGTTCTATATTATATTTGGCTGAAATCTGATGACCCATCTTTCTTCTGCTTGAAGCAGTAAGGAATATATCTAAAGTTACTTCCTCAAAATGACAGTACTTTATGATGGTGATCATATTGCCACAAGTCTTTCTTTAGGTTAAAAACCTCATTTCTTTCAAATGGTCTTTGTATGACTTATTTGGAAAACCAACTAGGGTCGCAAGTTATTTGTCAAAATCTCGCTCAAAACACAATGCCTAGAACTAAATATAATTTTCCTGATATATACTGACAAGGGCAAAACATAGTGATATTATTACTTTCTCTATTCTGAGTATTTAAAGGCAAGTTTTAGGAATTATCGATTTCTGATCTGGCATGTAAGGAGCTTATAAGTTACTATTCCATCCTAACCAGTAAAAAGCTAAACAAACTAAAGAAAAAAAACGCTTCTTAGATGCATAAGATCACATGGCAAATTACCACCTCAAAAATCGGAGAGCTGGGTGAATATAGAAAATAATAACTTCCCAGAGCAGAAACTTCTAGAATAGTACTGGGGTAAGAAAACCTGAAATGTAGTTGATGGATTGCTAAAGCAATAGAACAACAACAACAAAAAATTAATTAAAAGCATACAGATTAGGAAGAAGAAAAAAACAGTTTTTTTCCACAGATGATGTAATTATGAAGAAAATCCAAAACAATCAACAAAAAAAATTCCAGGAACTAGTAAGTGACTATAGCAAGGTTGTTATACAAAAGTCAATCTCTTTCTTACATACCAGCAGTGAACAAGTGGAATTTGAAATGAAAGCCATTTTACCATTCATATTAGCAAGCCTCCTGCAAAATGAAATATTTTTGTATAAATCTAACAAAATGTGTGTAAGACCTACATGAAAAAAGTTATAAAACTCTTACAAAAGATATGAAAGAACTAAATAAATGAAGAAACATTCCATGTTCATTAACAGGAAGATTCAATACAGTCAAGATGTTAGGTTTTTTAACTATGGATTCAACACAATCTCTATCAAAATCTCAGCAAGTTCTTTTGTGGATTTCAACAAGTTGATTCTGAAGTTTATATAAAGAGTCAAAAGCTGTATAGTAGCTAAGGAGTAATACTCCTTAGTATTGACCAAGGAGTCAAGGTCAGAGTACTGATGCTATTCCACTTCAAGATATACTATGAAGTTACAGTAATCAAGACAGTGTGGTATTCACAAAAGAACAGACAAATAGATCAATGGAACCAAACAGAGAGCACAGAAATAGATCCACACAAATACAGTCAACTGATGTTTGACAGAAGAGCAAGAAAATACTATGGATGCAAACAAAACAAAACAAACAAAAAACAGATTATAGACAGAGAGAACGAACAGGTGATTGCCAGAAGAGAGGAGGTGGAGGATACAAAATTACTGCAGAGGATTAAGAAGTACAAACCCTCACTTATTAAAAAAACACCACGGGAATGTAACATGTGGCATAAGGAATATGGTCAGTAATATCATAGTAACTTTGTATGGGGACAGATGCTTACTAAAATTATTATAGTGATCATTTCATAATGTATGCAAGTGTCTAATGATTGTGCAGTATACCTGAAACTAATATAATATTGTAAATCAAATATATTTCAATTAAAAAAAATAAGGTCAATGGACAGTCTTTTTCAATAAATGAAGTTGGAACAACTGGACATCCAAATGGAGAAACTTCTCATTTGAGTCCGTCCCCTTTAAAGAGCTTTCCCAGAAGCATTTCCAAAGATTTCTGCCTATAGTTAATTGAGCACCTCAATCTAGAAGGGAGCCTGGGAAATGTAGTTTCATGGTTGGGCATATTGCCATACTCAACAATGTTTTTCTTTTATAAATTAGAAGGGCAGAATGAATATTAGGTGGGAGACCAGCAAAATCTCTTTCTTAGTCTAATACATAATCCAAGGAACTGTATTTTAAATCACTTTTTCCACCCTATACAGGTATGGTTGATTTCTTTCTCCTTTTGAAACTAATTCCCCCATATGAATACTTCATATTTATTGTCTTAAATCATAGTATGGCTTGTTGTGTTGTTTTTCGATCTTAATTTGCTCATTAACAGGATTAACTATTCCTTCTACCTTTAGCGTATCTGAAAATTTGTGTATTATGCCAGAATGCTCATAGAAGAGACCAGCTTTGAAGGTGATGTCAGCACAAAAGAATGCACAACATCCAAGTTACATTTCTCCATCTTTTCACAAAGATGTCATAAAAATTTTTTATCAAACGCTTACTTAATTCCAAGTGTTCTAATTCCACTGTATTTCCATGGTATGCTGCTGCTACTGCTGCTAAGTCGCTTCAGTCGTGTCCGACTCTGTGCGAACCCATAGACGGCAGCCCGCCAGGCTCCCCCAGCCCTGGGACTCTCCAGGCAAGAACACTGGAGTGGGTTGCCATTTCCTTCTCCAATGCATGAAACTGAAAAGTGAAAGTGAAGTCGCTCAGTCTGTCCGACTGTTAGCGACCCCATGGACTGCAGCCCACCAGGCTACTCCGTCCATTGGATTTTCCAGGCAAGAGTACTGGAGTGGGGTGCCATCGCCTTCTCCGCATAGTATATATACTATTGTTCTACAAGACCATGTAGGACATCCTATTGACATGACAAAAAAATTCATATTATTTACATAAAAATAGGTTATGAAATAGAATGTGCAGCATGAACCTATAGTAGTTCATTTAAGGTCTAGAAGGCTTCAGATGTTACAGGGTTATCTGTGAGTGATGGGAAAACTGGTAATTTTTTTTCTTTGCTTTTCTGTCACGGGCATTTTCTATAATGTATTTTCTAGTGTAATAAATATAGCTGATCCAAAAAAGAAACAAATTCTTCTAGAAGCATTGTAGAGAAAGGATTTTCAAAATGTAAGGTAGAACTGGAAAGACTTGGTGATCACTTGATGTGGGAAGAGGAGGGTTTAGAGTGATCCCCAACTAAAGAGTGGTTGCTAGCTAAGAAAATCACTCATTTGAGCTTATTAATTGGCTAATTTAAAAAATCAGCTTTGGAGCAAAATATGATGGGCCACTTTCTATGGTTATGTAACCAACCACATCAAAATTTAGTGGCTTAAAAACAAAAACATTTTTCTTATACTCATAAAAGTGCATCTGGGGCAGTGCTCAGCAGGGGTCTCTCCTCCCCGATTTGCTCTCATTAGTTTGGGGAGTTTTAGGGCCTGGGCTTGAGGGGATCAGGAATTATGAATGTATGACCTCTGCCTATGTCTCACCAGTATGGTGGCTTCAGGAATTCCAAGGTGCTGAGACTGAGGTGGGGGCAGGGGAGGCGGAGAGAGGGCAAGAAGTAAGGATGGAAAGCAGCACAGATCATGTGGTTCCACGCTAGCCATTGCTTCACTACAAGTCCAAAGACGTACAGCAGGTGGTTGGGTGGCTTGGTAGGTGTGGCGCAACTACTTGGGTTGTGGTCTCCAGACAACTGTATGAGTAATTGTGTGTTTTTTGAAGCAATCCATGGGATGGAGGAAGGAAAGGGAAGTTTACCTGACCTGATCCTTCCTATATTGGTTTTCTGTTGCTGCACAATAATTCACCACGAACTTAATGACTTTACATAATTAAAATACCCACTTATTAGCTCATAGTTTTGTAGGTCAGAAAGCAGGTAGAGCTGGGTTATCTGCTGGGGGGCTGGTATCACAAGGTTGGAATCAAGGTGACCCCTGAGTTTTCACTGAAGGCTCTGGAGAAGATTCACTTCCAAGCTCATTTTTGCTGGCAGAATTCAGCTCCTAGTGGTTTTACAAAGGAGGTCCCTGTTTCTTGGCTGGCTGTTAGTTTGAGGCTGCCCTCAGCTCTTAAGAGGTCCCCTGCTTGCCTTGTGATGTGTTCTCTCCATATCTGAACAGGTAATGGACAGTCAAATCATTCTTGAGCTCTAAATCTCTAATTTCCTATTCTAAAATTAGCAGGAAAACATTCTCTGCTTTAAAAGTACACATACAATAAGGTCATGCACATTAGGATAACTTATCTTTTTTTTTAATTGCAGGACAATTGTTTTACAATATTATTAGTTTCTGTCATCTGTCAATATGAATCAGCCATAGGAATACATACATCCTCTCCCTCTTTAGCCTCCCTCCCATCTTACACCGTATCCCACCCTTCTATCTAAGCTGTCACTGAGCACCAGATTTGAACTCCCTGCATCATACAGCAAATCCCCACTGGTCAGTTGTACCATCTAACAAAATCTAATCTTGGGAGTAAAAGCCATCAAATTATACATCAGTTATACACAGCACATTTACCAGGGTCCAACTCTTTGTGACCCTACAGACTGTAACCCACCAGGCTCCTCTATACATGCGATTTTCCCAGTAAGAATCCTGGAATGGGTTGCCATTTCCTCCTCCAGCCGATTTTCCCAACCCAGGGATTGAAGCCGCATCTCCTGCACCTCCAGCATTGCAGACAGATTCTTTATGGCTGAGCCACTGGGAAAGCCCACCCCAGGGTGGTAAACATTCCTATATCTGATTTAAGAGCTGCTGGATAGTATACCAAGACCAAGACTGAGGCTGATGCTATAATGTTAACAGATGAGCCATGGAAATGAAACTATGCCACCTCTGTTCCACTTCTATGACTTTTGACAAAAAGAATGCTCTGAGAATCCTCACACTTTTAGGTATTCAATAAATGTTTGTTGAAGAACCTATGTATTGGACAGAAGAGAATAAGTATATCTAAGAGTAAATGAGAGACTACCAACAGATAAATAGATTTTAAATGAGCACCTAGCTGTTTTCAAAGCCTCTCCAGTTCTGAATGAATTAAATTCCTGGGTCCTGAGAGAGTAAGAGGTGAGATTACTGCCAAACCAATTCAACATTATTTGTTAAGTGAACGAGGGAACAAATTAATTTTGTTTGGTGATCCTTTGTCTACAGGACTTGAAAGCCTATCCAAACCACCTCACCCACCCCCATCAAAATGCTAACTTAGTAGTGTATATTCTTTCTTGTTGATACTGTAGGAAAACTCTTAGAGATTATCATTCTTACATTTCATTAAATACTAAACATCTTTTAAAAGGCACGATCACTAAAACTCAAACTGTGAGTTTCAGGAGTGCAAATAAGTTCATATTAAAACACTGGAAGTATTTTTCGGAAATATGTGTTTGTGGAGAAGGAAATGGCAAGCCACTCCAGTATTCTTGCCTGGAAAAGTCCATGGACAGAGGAGCCTGGCAGGCTGCAGTCCATGGAGTTACATGACTGAGCATGTGTGCATGAGGGTGGAGGGTGATGGGTTGGTAGCAATAAACTGGTAGAACAAAAAAAAAAGAAAGAAAGAAAGAAATATGTGTTTGCCCTGTGCTATACTGATCTTCTATATACTGAACATATGCATATGTGTGTATATATATATGTATATATGTGTGAATATATGCTATACATCATATTCAATAAATATTAATTACAATTTTTTCTGTGACCCTATATAGATTTACTTCCAAAGTATATTGCTTTAATAAATCTCTGGTTAATTATGTATATAATACATACAGGATTAATTCAATCAGTTATAATCTGAGAAAATCCTTTAATCATTCTTTAACTTATGAATATGTTAAAGGATAAATATTTGATAAAGTACAATGTGAGAACTTCAATACCTTCATCACAGATGCATTTTCTTTTAATCAGAATAATTTTTATTATTCTGAATAATTTTGAAGATATTTTAATATATGTAATGCTTTTCTCATCCTGTGGTACATTTGTAAAATAGTAAATTAGTATGTCTATTATGAACAAAAGTCTATTATGAACTAAATACTACATACATACAAATGGTGCAAAAAACAGGTGTTAGAAATACTACCTCTCCCCATGAAATTTACTTCCAATTTACAGACAAGACACAATTAGAGAACAGAATATGATGCATTTAAAAAGTCTATTAGAGTTGGAAGAACCCTCAGAGATTTTAATCCTAAAATCTCAGATTTATCCTAAAATCCTCTCAGTTGAGAAATGAGGACAGAAAACATAGAAACTGGAAAAAAGTATAGCTTCCAGGAATGAAAATATATAAAACGGCTACATGCAATATTTGTTTCCTATCTTTCTGATTATAAATTCAAAAAAGGGTCAAATAGTCTGATAGCAAAGTGACAATGGTCCAAAAATAAGTGGTTCTCACCCCCATTTTTCTTCTGTGCTGTTCTTAGTCAAGGATTAATGCAAAAATAAAATTCTGGAATCCCTTCTTTGCCCACTCTGTTTAATTGTTTTTATAATCCAAGAATATGATGTACCCAACTTTATAACTGGTTAGCTGAAATTTTCGGTGATTTCTCCTACATTCATCCTCAGAATTTTATCTCTAGTCCAAGCAAAAAAAACCCCAGAAGCCCATTTTGTATGTGTATGTAAACTGCACACCACTGTGTGACTGTGATCACATTAAAATACGTGCAAACTTGGCAGTTAGGAAATGTCACTGCAATCGTTAGGACGTGAAATTTCAATCTCTTTGATAAAGATACCATCTTTCAGCCAAGCCCTGGCAGAAAATCTTAGGTTCCTGTTAGACCCCTCCCTCCCCAGTCAGCTGCCGGGCTCCATCCGGAGGGATGGGGGCTCTCCTTTTCCATCACAGTTAAGCGTTCCCAGACTCAGGAGAAACCCTGAGGTTTCTGCAGGGCACTCAATATGCAGCTAAGTGTCCCAGCTCTGTAAAGGGCAGCTGGAAATGGATTTAAAATGGCAACGCGGACCAATCAGCGTCGCCGCGCCAGAAGCAGACATTTACACGCGCCTCCTCCACAGGCACAGAGGAACCTGGCGGTGCCTAACTCCCTACTTAGGGCTGTAAAGTAGGCGTTTTTTAATTCCACGGTGGTCTGTATTTGGGGGAAAGAAAAAAATCTTCCTTGAGTAAAAGTTTTTATTTTGGAATTGGCCCAAAATAATTTTGGGTGTGATGTGTGAAAATCTGAACCTAATTTTTTCAGTTTTTTGTTATTCAAGGATGAAAAGAGGTACATTTTTAAATGTACTCCACCTTTTTCAAAACGGACTGGGGTCATTATGGTGTTCACATAACTCAGAAACAGCCCAGGCTATAAAATTAGGACTTGGCAGAAAGGGAGTTCCTAGGGAGAAGGTTAAATCGAGGTAAACTGAAGGGAGAGTTGGACAGTTGGCGCAATTGTGGAGTTAGGAAGCATGAGGTCCGCTCGTTAGGCAACTCCTCTACCCTGCAAGCGCTGGAAGCCGGATGCATAGAGCCAGTCGAAGGGAGGTTTCGCTCGCCTTTAGCCCTTCCCGGAGAAAAACGCTCGGTGGAGGCTGGTGCGCTCGTGTGCCTATGTGCACATTGTTTGCAAGGGTGCATGTGTGCGAATGTGCATGTGTTTCTGCGTGCGTGTGTGCATACAAGTGCGCGCGTGTTTGTTTACATGTGTTTATGCCTGCATGTGTCTGTGGAGTGTGCACGTGTATCTAAGTGCACGTGTGTGGATTTGCGAGCAAGTCTGTGTGTGTGTGTGTGTGTGTGTGTACGCGCGCGCGTTCTTGATGGGTCGTGCAATCTGCGAAGAGGGTATTCCGACACAGAGCAGGGCTGTGGGGGCTTGTTCCTACTCCCCTTCATTTGATCCCACTCCCAAGAAACTAGAACTCTGCCGCGCGTGCAGCCAGACGCTTCCTGCAGAGTGTTGGCTCCGCATCGTAGAGGTGCAGGTAAAGGCCAAGCCCCTAAACGCTGTTCCGGGGCAGCCACATTCCCGCGCCTTTCTAGGACAGCCGCCCAGGAGCGACCTCGGGCGGCGGGCGGGGCTAGGCCGGCGGCGAGCCGGCCCGGGATTCCCGGCCTGTCCCTTTAACCCCGCCGTGAGGCGGGAGCACGTGAGCGGGGCTCCGGGTGGCACCCGGGCGCCGCCGCCGCGGAGGCAGTTGTATTTCGAACACTGCCTCTGGCCCGCGGCCAGGCGCCTTGGCTCGGCGGTCTGCCTGGCCTCCCTCCTCCTCATACTTTTCCTCCAGCGCAGCCCCCTCCCCTTTATCCGCCCACGATTAGAGGTGGGCACTCCCCGCATCTCGCCGCCCCCTCCCCAAGCACACACACACTCAACCCGCTCGAATTCTGGGGTAGAAACTCAGAAAACTTCCAGCCTGGGCAGCGCGCGCTTGGTGCAGGACGCAGGAGTAATCAGCCCGTCCCCCTCCAACTCTCCGGTGCCGCTGCCGCCCGCTCCCGCCACCCGAGAAGGAACGGTGCCACCCACCGCTCCGTCCCCTGCCTGCGCCCAGTGCCCGACCGGATCCCCGCAGAATCTCCCCATCCTCCCTTCGCTTTCCGACTGCCCAAGGCGTTATTTGTTTTCTCTCTCTTTCTCTTTCTTGCTCTGCGAGCGCGGAGCGGGGGGGAAGAGGAGGAGGAATTCTTTCCCCGCCTAACATTTCAAGGGACACAATTCACTCCAAGTCTCTTCCCTTTCCAAGCCGCTTCCGAAGGGCTCCCGGTGACCGCAACTTCTGATCCCAAACTGAGAGGGGAGCCTCCCAACTTCAATTCCTCTTTCCCTTCTCCTTCGCCTTTCTCCTCCTCTCACTACCGCCACCTCCACCGCCACCGCCACCCCCGGCACCCACCCACCGCTGCCGCCGCCACCAGCAGCGCCCCCTTCTCTCCTCCTCCTCCTCCCCTCTTCTCTCTTTTTGGCAGCCGCTGGACGTCCGGTGTTGATGGTGGCAGCGGCGGCAGCCTAAGCAGCAGCAGCCCTCGCCGCACGCCAGCTCTCGCCCACCCCGCCTCATTCTCCAGCCCTACCTCGCAATCCCCCGAAAGGTGCCGGGCTGATTCAGGGCGGCAGAGGCGAAGCGGCTGCAGCGGCGGTAGGAGCAGCGGCGGCAGCGGTAGCGGCGGCGGGAGGCAGGATGAGCGCACGCGGTGAAGGCGCCGGGCAGCCGTCCACTTCAGCCCAGGGACAACCTGCCGCCCCGGCGCCTCAGAAGAGAGGACGCGGCCGACCCAGGAAGCAGCAGCAAGTCAGTACGCGGGCGGGCTGGGGGCAGTAGCCCACCTCCGCTACCTCCGCGAGGGCCCCGCGACGCGCGGCCACCCTAGCGCGGGAGTCCAGGCGCCGCGGCCGCCGCACGCCGCCGCGGGGGCGGGCTGCGGAGTCCGCGGCGCGAGTGCGCGGCTGAACGCCGCTCCCCTCCGGGCCGGGAGGTGGAAGCCACGGCGGGCGGCCGGGTGGGAGTAGGAGGTGGGGTCGGGCGAAGCGTCCTCGGACTTTCGCTATTGTGCCCGGCCCGAGTGGCGCGGTGTCTCCTGGCGACGGGAAACGGCCGGGTCCGACAAACCGGGACGCGCCAAGCACTTTCCTAGTCGCTTTACAGTGGCCCGGGAGGCAGGGGTCCTCTGGCGGGTCAGGGTTGGAGGGGCTGAAGTCTTGGGGGCCCGGAGGCTCTTTCTCCCGCCAACCCGGGCTGCTCGCTGGCCAGGAACTGGCGCGCCGCAGCCGCCCCCTTGGCGCCCTCCCCAAGTTCTCGGTGGCCTGAGACTCGCGCCCTCCCGACAAAGAGCTCGTGGGCCCGCCCGGTTCTGTTAGGGCTCTTTAAATGCGGCGCGGCGTCCGATCTGCCACCGCCGCTGCTGAGGTGTCCCAGGAAAGGGGCTGCAGGAGATCCTGCGTCCCCGCGGGACAGGATTAACTAGTTTGGCTAAGGGCGCAGTGGAAAGTAGTGTCCAAGAGGGTGCACGGTAGCTAGGGTCACTTCCTCGCCAGGCGCCCAGTCCCCCTTGTGCCTCCGGATCCCGCGCCTCAGCGCTGCAGACATTAAATGTACCCTTCCAGAACGAGTGGCTGGGGGCTGGGAGGGGACGATCGAGGGGCGCCCGGGACCCCGCCGAGTGGACGGTTTTGTCTGCGGATGCAACCAATTAAGCGTGCAGCCGGCGCTTGCAGAGCTGCGCGCAGCGCCCAGGGCGGAGGGGTTTTGTTCGCGGCAATTTCCAAGCCTTCGCGGGTAGGGCTCGAGCGGGACTTGTCTATTGAGAACATTTAAACTCCGCTTCCGCGGGCTTTAAAACTACTTCTGCGTTCTTTAGCTTTAAAGCGCTTCTTTCAGGGCAAATAGGCCGAGTAGACAAGAATCCTAGAGTCCCAAAGCTACCTAGAGCAAGGTGGGGAAACCAAACAATGTTTGCTTGCCATTGCGTTTTAGAAAAGCTGTTGTACCTTTTTGAAATCATCAAAGGAAACAAGCCAATATAGAGGCCCCAGAGTTTTCCCGCTCTGCCCGAGCGACACTTTACACCGAGTTAGGATCCTGTTTTACACCTCCCAGGAAGTCACTGCCCTTCCCCCCGCCCTTGTTTCCCACCCGCCACCCAGCTTTCTGAAACTGCTAATTGCCCCCCACCTCCGAAAAATAATCCAAATAAAATTGCAGCGGGGTCTGGAGGTGATTGAAGGTTTTACCTTTGAGTTAAGGCAGAGTTCACAAAGAAAGAAAAATGTGTCTCCGATGTTTCTCCGGATGTGCCCACTGGCGCTAGTGGTCCCACAGAAGCTTGCAGGAAACCTTTCCCAGATTGTCTAAATAGGATGCGAATTTTCATTGAAGACTTTAATGCATTTTAAGCTAATTAGTCTCATTTAATCACCGAATCTGAATGAAATGTTAATTGATGATTCACTGGATAAATATTTAGGATCTGGAATATTAATCATCGCATTCTCTTAACCACTTGAGTATTTACTACTTGGCATAGAAGCCATTTAAAGTTTTGCTAAACCTATTGATAGTTTCAATTTCTCCATCCCAGACACTTGCATTCCTTCTCACTACCACCCGCCCCCCCCCCACCCCTTTTAGTTTCCTTCAGTCCATCCCCATAAGGGTTTTCCCAAAAGAAAGTTTTGGGGAAAATGCTTATTTTTATCAAAAGATATTTAAATGTAGACTGAAGACCATGCCTGCATCTCCAAAGGGAAGTGAAGAATTGAAGCAATTATCTAGATAATTCAAGCAAAGCCTTCCACAACGGAGTTACCCTAATTATTTGGAAATTTTAGGAGGAATGGAGTTATTTTAAGTTGAAAAAGTTGGATAATTGCTCCAATATTTTACTCAATGTGTTGATTGAGTCATAATGGACTTACAATGCAGATACACAGAATGATCAAAAGCCACCTTTTCAATATGGGAGATTGTTGAAATATTTATGATATTAGCTTCATATTTTTGTTGTTTAAAATGGTAGTACAGTGGAGAGTAGTATTTGTGTAAAATGCTTATTATTTCTCTCAGTTACCAAATACACAACCTTGCATATTTTGCACTTTAAGGATATATAACTTTCTTTCTGGAACATGCAACCTTGTCAGCCTTTGTTACCTTTCTCTGGTTGAAATAGAATCTAGTTTTCATATGCAAAATAGAATTTCCTCTTTTAATCCCTGGATTAAAAGTCTAGTTATTTCCCCTTTCTGTAAACTCTGTACCAGCATCATCCATTTGTGCTTGAACTGAATGTGTTCCAACGGTTCTGTTGAGCAGCACAGGCAGAAAATATATCTATAGAGTCAGGGTCAATTTCTTTCAGACATTCTTGCCACAACAGAATTTTTTTTTCCCTCGAAACTAGGAGCCAACCGGTGAGCCCTCTCCTAAGAGACCAAGGGGAAGACCCAAAGGCAGCAAAAACAAGAGTCCCTCCAAAGCAGCTCAAAAGGTGAGAGGTTTCTTAAGTCCTCCTAACTTTCTCAACACCCACAGGAACCTCCCTGTAATTTTCCCATTCTAGATACACACCTAAGGATTTCTCCCAAGTGGGTAACCCAAGACTCATTCCCTACAGTTACTATTGGTGAGATTTCCAAGCATATACTTAGCATACAAAGTTCATGAAGCTGCTTGGGGTTGTTTTTAAACAATCACCAAATAATAAGAAACTTAAAGCAGAGATGGGGGTTGGGGGGGAGGTAAGAGAGTAGAGAATAAACAAATAAGATTTGTACCCCCAAAAAAAGATTTGCACCAGTTGTGAAATAGTTTAAAAAAAAAAAAGTATAGATTTTTGTTTGGCAGTGAAGTTTTTGCAATTTCCTTAAAAAATAATAAAGATTAATTTACTTTGTGCTTATTTACATGATTACTGGAAAACCAAATCCCATTCTTCAAGTTGAGGACTTTGCCAAATAGGTGATAATTAGAAGTAAATTCAATTATAGGATTCTGGGGGGGAAATTGAAGAATTTTACAGCTTTAAATGTGCTGATAAAGTATTTTGCTTGTTTGCCATCAACCTGCAATATAATACATCATCGTCTCTCAAAAGCCTTTCCATCTCAGGTAATACAGAAATGTTCTGAACAGGACAATGAGAAAATTTTAAAACAAATGTTTGACTCATTTATTGTACATTTTGGGGCAGAATAGAACCCAACCAAGTGTAACTTCCAGTGTTTCTCTTTATAAATTTTAAATTGCAGTTTAAAAACTTCATGTTTGATGGTATTTGAACTCACAAAGAAGAAATATCTCAGGATCAGTGCATACACAGAGAAGTGAAGGTGAAGACAAAAATCACAGTTTTTAAGCTTTACAAATAAATCAGAAAAACGTTTCTGTATTTTATTTGTAGGTTTGTATACTTGTTAAAAACAAAGATTCAAAATTCAGAAGTCAATTTTGATGTATCTTTACAGTAGATTCGAGTATACTATGTACAGTGTTTGTTAAGAATAACTATATGCTCATCTTTGGGGAATTAATGTTTTGTGTGGTTTTCTCTATGACTGTGAGCACTAACCATATTATATTTGATAGTTTTCAGTGTTGTAAACTACCATAGCAACCAGGGATACATATAAAGTTATTTAGGGAGCAACTGTGAGTTCTTGTCTAAGTCTTGAACAGAGCTGAAAGAGCAGATTTCTAATATACTTAAATATATTTGCTTCTCAGAGTAAAGATTTAATCATACTTATATTTAATCAATACACTTTGAAGTAGTTCTAAATTATCTTGTCATTTAAAAATGACAATATGTAATCTGGTATTACTAACATGAATACTTTTTTTTTACCTGATTTATTCAATTAAATAAAAAGGGCTAATTTACCAAAGAAGTTTTTTTGTTGTTGTTGCGGAAGTTAATTTTATCTTAATTTGACTCTAATGGAATGGCAAAGGAATATCTTGGTAGCTAGCTGACAGACATTTAAACTATGATGTAATTGCCCTGAAAAATTCATCATTATGACATTTGCCAGGAAAAAAAAAAATCTGTAAATTTCATCATAAATTATTTAAAATTTAATACAAAAGAGGGAAAATTATCTCTCAGATTTTACTGTATTACATTTTCTGAATGAGTAAAGACATGCTTCTATCATCTTTTCTTCATTTTGAAAAGTTTGCCACTAACAAAATCTTATTTTGACAAAAGGAAAGCTGAGACTTGTGCCTAATTTACCACTTAAAGCAAAATAACAGAAAGTTGGTCTCTTCCCAAGTAAGGTGTAACTTATTTTTAGTTACTTTGGGGATAGGTGTTTATAAATGACCCTTAGGCTACTCATCTTTCTCATAATTCTTCATGTGTATGCATATAACATTACAACTTCCAAACCAGAAGTAGGCTTTCTTTTTCCCAAGGAAAGTTTTCTCTGAAATCTTTCATTCTTCCAGACAAAAGTATTTCACACACTTCTGTTATAAAAGTTCCTTTTCTAATAAAACTGGATAAATATTTTTGCTCAGAACATGACTGTTATAGTTCTTCAGTTTTATAAATTACGCTTCATTTGGAAAAGATAATACTTCACAAAATAATGAATGACATTGATGAATTATTCATGGCATGAGTAAACTTAAGGTATTTTCAGTTTCAGATCAGTATTTATTGAGTTTGCTTTTACCTTATATAAACATGATTATCAAACATATTTTTTGTCAAACATATATTGTATTCTAACAAAACATATTTTTGTTAGGACTTTGAAAAGCAGTTTTTTTGGGAAAAAAGTTACATTGTTCATATCATGTAAGATAAACATACCCTGCTAGACTGACCAGGGTAGGGATGAGAAGTCTTCTGTGATTAATAAATTGGGAATTCTCCTGCAAACCAAAGCTCATCATAATGGAAAATATATAACAAAAACTGGTAAGTATATAAGAGAACAGAGCTCTAAAATTAGAGAAGATGCAATGTACACTGGGATCCTGATGATGCTGTATGTTTAAATTTTCTTGCTGCTCGAAATTTCTTTACTTACACAGTTTGTGTTTGGACTCAGTAACTGGCCTTGGGGCATTTGAAAACAAAACTGCTTGTTGGAAAATTAGCAATGTGAAACTTGACAATGCATGTGGAAAGTTGCAAGACCAAGTGGAGGACTACTAAATTAGCTATCACTTTAATTTCAGGCCACATTCAATATAAAATTGATTTGTGTAATACAGAAAACAAACATTTATGAAAACACAATTTGTTATGCTTGGAACTTTTGGAAGAGAATGTAACTATTCTTGACTTTGCTTCTAGTCCATTATGACAAGTTCTCATGGATAACCATTATGTAGAAATTCTAGTTATTCCCAAGAGCACCAGTCTGAGTGCTCAAAATTCATCCCTGAACCAGAGTCATATTGTTATCTTAATAAAAGATCAGAAGTTAATGTTTTCCTGAATAAATAATTTATTCATGTTGAGTATGCATGTGTGTGTGTCTTGACCCTTTTATTTATGTGTTAGTTTGAGATATACCTGTGACCAGTTACCCCTTAGTTTCCTTTTTGTTTTATTTTGTTTTCCTCTCCTGTTTGTGCTGGATGAAAATACTTTGTATTTTCATATTTCTCATGTTTGAAAAGTAGAAAGATATAATCTCCTTTAGTTTAGGGTTTTTGTTGTGGCTTTTTAATCATAAAAGAACACTGGAGGGGTTTCTCAGAAGTCAAAGTCATCTGTAAGTCTCAAGCCAATTGTCTTTCAGGTACTTTTAGAAAAAAAGGAAAAATTCTGAGATTGAATTAAATTTAATTGAAAGAACTGCACATAAAATAGATCTAAGGTGTGAGATAGCCTTCCTTCATATCACAGATATTCCTGAACTTCCTTTGGATTATAGGTGTAGTAAAGAGAAAAAGCACAAAATGAAAAAAGGGTTTAGGTAAAGTGTACTTCAAATAATGTATTCAGACAAACACTTGATTTATATTTTCCATTTGCCTATACAAAGAAAACCTGATATGAATTGGATACTGTAAAGAAATAAAGAAATTGTTCCTTTTCTAATCATGTTCCTTCCTCCAAAAGTGGTTGATTTTTCACAAATGAGTAATAACACTATGCACAGATATTTTAGGAGGAAAGAATGGGGTTTCCTCATCATTTCAGACAAATGTTCAAGCATAGATGTTGAGTGAGGGCATGATTTTTTTGCAGGATATATTAGGTCCAACTGAAGACAGGAACCAAAAGCATCATTATAGGTAAGTCAGGGAAAGATTGAATTGGAAGTTGTGGTACAATTCCAGCTTATAGCTTCTATGTTACCTATATGACTTAGTTTGAATCCCTCTGTTTTTATAGGCAAGCAATTTCCACTGGGACTCAGGGCTCAAGGATACAGATGAGTCCAGTCAGGTGGAGTTACATAAAGCCCAGTTGTTGTCTCCATTATCTTGGTATTTTAGGCTGTTCTACCTAAACAGTTGCCTCCTTTTTCTCACTTCACTTTGCCAGAGAGGACGGAGCCTTAATGTATCAGTAAATTCTCTTTCACAGTGCCTTTGAGTCATCGTAGATTATGATCCAAATATGGAAGATTCAAATGCATTTGAGTTATTTTCTGAAGTCCCTTTACTTTAGGGACCCAGAAATCTCTTTCTTTGGCAGTTATCATTCTGAACTTTTTCATCGAACGCCTCTCATTACTTTGACTGACCTCCAGCTCTGGCTCGTTTTTATCTCAAGGTCTCAACAGATCATTTTGCTCAAGAGAACACTCCAGATTGGTATTCTGTTTCCTTTTCAGCTCTTTTTAAAGACTAGATGGGTGTTGAAGAGCATTTTATGTTAGTTAAATCATTCAGACCTATCTTATCTTGTTACCTGACTTTCTGCAGTTTCCAGAACTCACTTGGGAACCATATAGTTTGGTACAAGGGTGGAACAATGAATTTTACTATCCTTAATTCTGAAATTTTCAGCTCTTGAGTTTTTGTTCTGCCAACCAGGAGAAAAAGGTAAATGGAGAACGGATTCCATTTTAGACTGCTGCTTTATTATTCTATATTGCTTTAATCTACTGAACATTGCTGAATGGCATCTTCTAATTGATTCAGCAAGGAGCAGTCACAGCCATTTTTTTTTTCTCCAGGATAATGTAAGGAACAGTTTGCTTAGAAGGTCGCCCATGTGAACTCTAGTATCATTGCTATTGATTTCTCTGATTACAAAAGAGGAAGAAAGAACTGTTTAAAGAGGAGAATCCTAAACTTTGAAAATAGCTTTTCCTGTCATTTTGGCCTTGGCTTTAATTTTGTTTTTGTATAAGTGAAGACAGGCATGTGTAAATAATGACATGGGAGTTGACAACAAGGACTTCCTTGGGGAAAATGAGCATGAACTACATTGGATGATAGAATTCACTTTTATTTCCTCTTCGAAAATATGTACTGATGGAAAGATTGTAATTTTTTTTTTTAAAAGACTGAAAATGGTTGCACATACAGTTTGGAAACTCATCGAACTAGATTAGCATAAAGGTTAAGTGAGAATTACTTATCATTTAGTGTGACAGTCAGTCCAGTGGATTTTGATTACCACAGCACATTGATTTACACTGTATTTTTGAAAGAACTACTAAAAGAAATAAACGTGACTTTCTATACTTTTTTAGGTGGCTCCATTTGCTCTTAAGTCTGTCGGTCTTGGTCATATATACATATATTTGTAAAAATACATGAAAACAAAGCAGGGTACGACTAAGCTGATAGTTTCTCTAGCTCTTTTGTGTGTTTGTGTATAGGCTCGCTGACTGATTTACAGTAGGGGCATTCTGACTTCCATGCATTATCACAGTATGCTGTGAGCATTTAGAATAACAAAAAGATTAATAGCTATCTAAATTTGACCCAGAAGTCAGAAGCAGATATTGCGCTTGGTTCCCAGTCTCAGCTTTTGCCTATGTCTTTATAGGAAACTCGGAAATATTTTAGTCTTAACTACTCATTTGATTTCCACCCTGGAAGTTTGTTTTTTTATATATATATAATTTCCCCCAGGGATCAAACCTGGGTCCTCCTGCATTGCAGACAGATTCTTTACCATCTGAGCCACCAGGAAAGCCCCACATTTCCCCATGGCTACTTTATATGGGACTGTCTCCCAGAACAGACCTTTAATTGCATTAAAATCAGATGAGGTCTCAATTCCACCACTTAAACACGTGGATAGATTGCTTAATCGCCCAGTTGGGGGTTAGTAATAGCTGCCTTACATAAGTAAGACAATGCTCAGAAAATCACTCATTACTTTGGAAACTTACAGAATTGGGAGGGTGGTTTTTTGTTGTTGTTTTCTACTTTTTGGCCTTTCGTTTGGGTGTGTGAGATCTTGATCTTGGTTCCTCACCAAAAATTGAGCCTGTGCCCCCTGCAGTTGGAGCACAGAGTCTTAATAAGACTGGACCCCTAGGGAAGTCCCAGGGAGGTGTTTTTTTTTTTTAAGTAACATTTTAAAATATGGAGGGAATTAAGAAATTACATTGGTTTACCCACTCTAGTATTCTTGCCTGGAGAATCCCATGGATAGAGGAGCCTGGCAGCTACAGTCCACAGGGTCGCAGAGTTGGACACAACTGAGTAACTAACACTTTTCTACCTAGTGCTTTAACTTTTATCGGCCTTACCTTACATGTACCTTAGCTCCGTTAATCTTCTGATGTGGGCTTTGTGGTCTTCATTCCACAAATGAGAAAACTGATTCAGAGACGTAGACTGTGACGTGTCTAAAGTTAAGCTGTCGTAAATGGGAGCATCTGGATTTGAGTTCAAATCCAATTCTAAAACTTACGATTGTTCCATATTATGTGCTATCAAATACCTTGTAAAATATTTGCTACAAGGTAGATTATGTTTTCTCCAGTAACCAGAAACATAGGTTGGGAGTTAGGTTTTGAGAAACCTTTGCTGGGCAGTTCTATATAAGCTATAAGCTTTGGGAGTATAGGCCCGCTGCAACCCATCCTCACAAATTTCTGGCCCCCAAGTAAACCAGAAGGCTGTGCCTTTGAAGATCATGGCACATCCAGAAGTCTTTTTATTTGTTAAATGAAGGGGCTGGATGATATGTCTTCTAAAGCCCTACCAAGCTATAGAATTCTGATGGCAAGAGGGCAGTAAGACACACAGGTGATATAAATACCAGAGTGACTTTCCGTCCTTCCTTCATGCAGTAAATATGTAGTGAGTACATCTTATGCACCAGACACTAATGCTAAGCACCCTTTCCAAGTTCAAGAGTTCTATTTGCTAGATGAGTTTCCTTTCTTAATTAATTTTTTAGTGCTAATACATTTAAGAGCCTGGAGTACCAGAACTTCTTAGGGGCAGAAATAATTACATTTCCTACTTAACATTCTTCCCAATCCTCATGAATCTACAGTTCTGAATCTGAACTTCTTTGAAAAGGGAAAAATATGAATGAAGACAAGTCAAGAAGGAATAACGTTTCTAAAATATGACAGTTGCAAATATTAATGTAAAGGTGCTGATAATAGTCTGAAATTCAGTTCTTACAAATGCAGAATTCCCACCCTCTCTCCCTACTCACCCACCCTGAGATAAGCAGTTAAGTATTTAGAGTAAGTTATTGTCTGAATTATGCATGGGTTCGTAGCGTGGAACCAAATTCCAGTCTGGCAAAGGAAAACCAAATATACACTTCCACAGTATTGCATATGTTGTTATATTAAAAACAAAACAGGCCTCCAAAATGTTTTGTTTGTTTTCTATTGAAAAATAATATCCTGAAGAGCATTAAACACAGGAAAAAAAAAGTTAAAGCCAGTGTTTTCCAATATGTAAAATTCCTGGATCTATGCTGGTTTACAAATGAAAATCCTAACTGGTTTTACAGGCTTTGTGAAGTTTGATCAGAATGATTAAATAATGTGGGTTTTAAGGAACAATGAAAACCTCCCAGATCGCCGCCACACAGCACAGCTAATGTGCTTCTTCTAGATGTCGTCTCAGAAGAGGGTTTCAGCTTACATGTAATACTGGCCCCAAGACCAAGGAGCAAGTTCACTTTTAACAAGTCCAAGTGATAATCAGGATACTTTGCCCTTCAGTTAATGGTGCAAATTTTATTTTTAAAGAGACTTTTTGTAAATGGGAAGCTCGGCTTAAAGTCTTCTCCTTTGCTGGGCTTTCTCGCTCTATGAGAGATTTGCTTTCTCTAACTCTGAAATGTAGTGAAACAACCCTCTTTTAGAAAACAACCCTCTTCAACAGATTTTTAGATACACCCAGATCACATCAGGGATCTGGAAGCATAACCACCGTACAGAAAAGCCTAGCATAGAAGCGCCATTAGCCTTTAAGATCTCAAGCAAACTCCTGCTCTCAACCCCACCCACCATCCCCAGGCCCATTAAAAAGGATTTCTATCTTCCGTGTTTGTATAATTTACTACTGAGTAAACGGCAATCTTACAGTCATTCCTAAAGATTAAATCAGACACTGCTTCTGTCTTAGGGAATTTTGTACTCCTATAACTCACAATGTACCGACCAGAGGGTTTCTTAAAAGCTTCATTCTTAAGGTGACAGATGGGTGTAATGGAATATTTACATTGACTGAACCTTCTATGAGATTGGACTAACTTGAAGGGAAACTTGCCCTTTAAGAGTTCGATCACATTAGGAGTGAAAGAACATTTATTGAACACCTCCTTTATGGCTGCCACATCACTTCTCACTGGAGGTATTATCTCCATTTCACACCTGAACCCAAATTAAGGTTTTCAGGGACCTGCCCAAAGTCATAAAGCCCAACATTGCAGAGCAGAGATTTGAGCCTTAGCTTTCCAGAGCAGAGTCTGTGTTCCTCCCTCTCTCTCGAAGACAACCCTCAGAAAGAAGGTGTGATTTGCTGGGCCCTTCTAGTTTCCACTTAACTCATGCCCTTCTGACTGAAGGTAAGACAAGGCTACCAGTCCCTGAGAAGAAATGATTGCTTTGTGGAACCATTCAAAGTCATAACCCCTACTACTATGATTCAGAGTGCCCAAATCTGATGCTTAGCTGGAGCTGAATCACTGATAATTTCAGTTAACTAAGATGTCTTTTTATAGTAGCAAATATATGAATGCTAAAGGAAGGTAGCATTGTTAGGAGAATAAGAGTCTGGGCTTTAGAGTCCAGCAGAACTGGGTTCAAATCTGCTTTGTGTGCAGACTGAGTTATTCACCTTGTCTTTTTAAGACTTAACTGCTCATTGCAAAATAAGAGAAATAACAATAGCTGCCTATACGGCTGTTGTAAAGGTTAAAGTGACACATGGGAATGACTTGGCCCAGTGCCGAGGGTACTTTAAATACTTGATAAATATGCACTAACGTTATAATCAGATGAAGTTTCGGTTAATTCATGGAGCCTGTTAGATTAATGCCAGGTCAAGACGATTTGGTGAAAAATCTTGTGATGTAAACGTCTTACTTTGCCTATGTACCTGTGTATCTTTGTATCTATCAGTTACCTCCATCTGTTTTTACCAGGCAGATTGAAGACAGACAGAGTCACCTGACAGTGTAGACAGATACTATACAATAGGAAATTGTAGTATCATTGCACCAAATACACTGTCTGCTAACGCAAGTCACAGAAGTAAAATGTAAAACAAGTCATCCTGGCTCAGGTTACCTGTATTTTTGTGTTTATAGAGCCTTGAGAAGATTCTCGTACACACAAGAGTATGTACTAAGTTTTTTCATTCTAGAAATGAAAATTATAAATGTATTTTTATAGGGGTATATGATGGGTGTGTGTTGGTGAATTTCTGGATTACAGTAGGGGTGATAAACAGAGAAATTACTTTATGGTATTAAAATCTTACTCAAAAGGGAAGAAATAGCTGTGATACCAGAAAAATCTGTGAAGCAAAGCAATGAAACAAACTCTCAAGGGAGTTAGAAATATATTCATGTCAGGTCTATGTTGAGTATGAAATTGTTAATAATATACATTTTTATTAATTATTATTTTTAGCATCCCTAGTTTCTATCTCAGAGATAAACACTGATGATTTCTGCCAGCTTATTTTGCTTTCTCGGCTTTTGGTGAACTGATAGACAGGTGATTGTTTGAGGCAAAGACTAGGAAATGAACTATGTAGAGGTGTGCTAATATTTGTTTCTTTGATTTGGAAGCCTATATATTTTCCCTCACATTTAGATTTGCTTTTGATTAACAATGTACTTTGTAATGTAGAAGTACTTTGTAAGTTGTACAGTAATATATAGTGCTAATTTTCATAATTTTAGTTTTGCTATGGAAAGAAAATCATTTAAGAAACATTTTTTAAAAACCTTACTTTACATAATTATGGGTATATGGGAATTCCTGTTTTTATTACAGTCAGAAATAAGGATAAAATGGCTTTTTTTTTTGGCTGCACCAGGTGATTTATGGGGTCTGTACCTTGTTCAGTCCTTGTTCTCTTGACCTCTTGTTCTGTCTTACCCGGGATTGAACCCAGGCCCAGGCAGTGAAAGCCTGGAGTCCCAGCCACTAAACCACCAGGGAACCACTGCAAAATGGCTTTTTAAAAGCATTTTCATGCATTTCAGAGATCATTCCAGGAGAGTCCATTAGGGTGAGGGTTGCCTAGGTCTCTCTTTGCATCATGAATGAAAAATGAAGAAGATGAGCCTTCAAGAAGACTGAGGTTGTTAAAGCAATGTCAGTACCTCATCTGCAAACCAGAACATTCTTCCTTGGAATGGGTCCCTGGTGCAGCGCTTACAAGAAATGTCAGGTAGGAAACGATATGACTTCTTCTTTCATTTTGCAGAAAGCAGAAGCCACTGGAGAAAAACGGCCAAGAGGCAGACCTAGGAAATGGGTGAGTAATAAGATAAAATTTGTACTCTTACAAATTGTACATCTTACAAAAATTGTACATCTTTTTTTGTAATGGAAAATTTCTGGTTTCTTTTTTGTTGTTGTTGTTCATTTATTTCTTTTCAATTGGAGAATGATTGCTTTATAATATTGTGTTGATTTCTACCATAACGTGAATCAACCTTATCTGTATATATGTTCCCTCCCTGTCTCTTATACACATCTCAAGGCTCGCCCAGGACAGAGCAGCATCGCTGAGTCTGTGTGGNAACATGCCTTCTTTCATCTCTCACATGAGGAGTGGGGGACACCTAAAGCAATGCAGCGACCAGCTGAAGGTCCACTGTGACCCCTGTCTCTTATACACATCTAGATGTGTATAAGAGACAGCCTCTAGGTTATCACAGAGCACCAGATTTGAGCTCCCTGCATTGTACAGTAAATTTCATTTTATCAGTTACATTAATTTCTAACTTCTGGTTTGATGAATCTTTGAAAGGGTTAAGGCAAATTACCACCATTCCTCACCCTCAGGCTCCAGGAGTTTACTCAAAACACTTTTCTTTCCTGGGAGTGTCTCCTTTTTCTACCTCTTATCAACATGAAAAGAGTCTCTACTCTTCCTTCAAATGTGGTAACAATGAGATGACTTGTTCCCTGGGTTGAGTAACTAAGGTTAAAGGGTATTATGAAATGTTGGAAGTTGATTACAAATGGTGATAAAATTCAGATGAAATGTGTGTCTGAGATAACTTTTTACCTCTTTCTTTTCATTTCTTATTGTTACTATTTCCTGGATGACTTGGCTTTGGACATATCTCATTTTCTAGGTGGTTTGTGTTTTCCTTTTCACATTGCCTTTGTTGGGAAACCAGGTTTTAACCTCCAGTTTTTCTTGCTTCCCTTAGTGGTCATTTTTACATACTGACAGTGGCTTCCATGCAAGCTTACTTGACTGCATAGGCACACAGATCCTGAATCTTTTTGAGGTCAGAAATTCACTGGTGGCTGAAAGTGCATGCTCAGTCGCTAAGTTGTGTTCAACTCTTTGCGACTCCATGGACTGTAACTCACCAGGCTCCTCTGTTCATGGGATTTTAGATAGAACCCAGGTCTCCTGCATTCTTTATTGTTGAGCCACCAGGGAAGCCCTCATTTGGAGTGATGTCATCTAAATGACAACTCTCTTCCTAACCCAGGGATTGCAATCGTGTCTCCTGCCTTAGCAGGCAGATTCTTTACTGGCTAAGCCACATGGGATGGCTTTGCTAATTTTACCACTTGAAGCTTGTTGTTTATCCTGCTACATTACCTTGCTCTTCTGGTCTGTCTTTCCCAGTGACAGAGGAGACAAGTCTCAAAATGAATAAAACCATTTCTCAAGAAAGATGAAGGTATCTTCCCTACCCAGGATCCTCTATGATGGGATCTTTCGCCTTCCTTTTCTCTCTGCTGTGGTTCCGTCTTCATGCTTCATCTTTTTCCAAAGTTCCTTTGCTGCTCTGCTGGATTGCATTTTCCTATTAGTTTGCCATTCCTCTCCCATCAAGAATTCTGCATCCCTTTCTATTTATACTTTGGTATTGCCTTTCATTCAGTTTATTCATCTTCTTGTATTTTTTTCCCCTCTGCTCAACATGTATTAGGATTAGATTTCTTAGCACAAGGAAATGGGGATGCTCTTTAGATTAAAAACATCTCAGTGTTCAGGGTAAACTTAAAGTAAGAGCATTTCATTCAAAACCTTCTGGTCCAGAAATGAATTCTCTCCAAACCAACCCACCAGGTGGTGATCATCTAGACTCTGCTCGATTACTTTTCATGTTAGGAAACTCATGTCCTCTTAAGGCTGCCTCTTCTTTCCTGGAAAGCTCTGGACATTAGAAAATACTTCCATCCGACTCCCTGTAACTTCCATTCACTGTTCCTAGGCCTCCTTTCTAGGAATATACAGAGTAATTGTTACTTTTATTGTGATAGCTCTTCAGATAGTTGAAGGCAATTAACATACATACTCTTTGTTCTCTTTTCTGGTTTGAATATCTCTAAACCTTTTAGCTTTTCCCCGTAAAGAAACATTCTTCTTATTCTCCTCTGAGTATGCTTGTTTTCTTTGTCTTTTGTAATATGTCACCCAGAACTTAGTATCATATTCCAGGTGTGGGCTCCATAACCAGTGGGTTTATTACCTCTCTTTTAGACATATGGTTCCAGTTACCTATTACTGTTTCATCAACCACCCCAAAACTTAATAATGTAGGGAAAAAAAAAAAAACCCTCCTGGATTCTATGTATCAGGAATATGGATAGGGCACAACAGAAACAGAAAGGCTTGTTTCTGATTCAGGATGTCTGGGGCTTCAGCTGGGAGGATTCAAGAGACTCTGGATGTGTGTGTGTGTGTGTGTTGGGGGGTATCTTTCATGCTTGGGGCAGAATCTGGAAGTATCTTCACAGGCTGTTGCTTTTGCAGAATTGGCTTAAAGTCTGGATGCATCTGAGAGTGTCCTTTGGAGCATCCACACACATAGCCTTTCCACCTTGGTGGTCTCAGGGTAGGTAGTCAATCTTCTAACATGCACTCTGGCCTTCCAGAGAGCGTGTTCTCCCCAGTAAGGAGAAAGCTGCAAGCAAGACCTCTTTTTTCCTTTTAAGATTTTTTTTTTTATATGGACCATTTTTAGAGTCTTACTGAATTTGTAACAATATTGCTTCTGTTTTTAAGTTTTGGCTTTTTGGCCACAAGGCATCTGGGATCTTAGTTTCCCATCTAGGGGTCGAACCCACACCTCCTGCATTGGAAGGTGAAGTCTTTACCACTGGACCACCCAGGAAGTCCCAATCCTTTTTTGACTTAGATGTCAAGAAGTGCTATTCCATTACACTAGTGAGCACACTATTGAGTAAACTGGTGTTGGCATACATATCAAATATGGATCTGCCATTTTATTTTTTATTTTTTTCTTTCATTCAACAAATATTCATTGACTTTCTTCCAGGGGATGCAGTGGTAAGAACAACAGACTCTGTCCCTGATGGAAGAAGCTGTGATTAATTGAAGAGTTATGCAAACAATTGTAACTTTGCCATCTGTGCTTAGTGCTGGGAGGGAGCAATAAGGGTGCTCTCAGGGAACCTGGTGGGCTGCCATCTATGGGGTTACACAGAGCTGGACATGACTGAAGCGACTCAGCAGCAGCAGCAGCAAGGGCTTGCAGTCATGACGTGATCACTATCAGGGAGACCAGGAAACAATTTTCTGAGGTGATCCTTGGCTGTGGTCTTGGGGATCTGTAGTGACTAACCGGCTGAAATACACCTGAGACAAAAGAAGTAGTACTTGCAAAGGCCCTATGGCTGGATGGAATACATTGAATAGGGGTGAAAAGCCAGTGTGACTGGGTCAGAGGGATCAAAGGGTGCAGGTGGAAGATGAGACTGGACAGGTGGATGGAAACTTTGCTCACCAAGTTAAGGAAGGGTTTAAAACATCATATACATTTTATTTATTTGCTTGAATGATTTTGCTCATGGAGGTGAAATGACCAGATTGTGTTTCAAAAAGATGCCTTGGCTATAGCAAGGAGAATATAGGTTTGCCATTTTTCTAAGCATCAGAACTAAAACTGCATGAATGGAGTATACCCAATTGAACTCATCTATAAGGAAAACCTGTATAAACTTTCTTATAGGCAACAAAATAGGAAATAAATAAGTTGTTTGAAATAATGAAATTAATGTTGCTAAAATGAAATGAAATGCTGCTGCTGCTGCTAAGTCGCTTCAGCCGTGTCCGACTCTGTGCGACCCCATAGACGGCAGCCCACCAGGCTCCTCCGTCCATGGGACTTTCCAGGCAAGAGCACTGGAGTGGATTGCCATTGCCTTCTTCCGAAATGAAATGCATTGTAAGCAAATACAACGAGGCTTAGCCGGCACACAGCTTCTACCTAAATAAAGCCCCAACCCAGCTTTATTTAGATATAACTGATGCTTTCGAACTGTGGTGCTGGGAAAGACTCTTGAGAATCCTGTGGACAGCAAGGAGATCAAACCAGGCAATCCTAAATGAAATCAGCCCTGAATATTTATTGGAAGGACTGGTGCTAAAGCTGAAGCTCCAATACTTTGGCCACCTGATGCGAAGAGGTAAACCCATTAGAAAAGACCCTGATGCTGGGAGAGATTGAAGGCAGAAGGAAAAGGGGACCACAGAGGATTATGAGATGTTTGGACGGCATCACGAACTCAGTGGACGTGAGTTTGAGCAGACTCCAGGAGATAAATAAAATATGGTACAGGAATAAACACAACATATTTTATGGAATAAAGTATCTACAGGACAGGGAAGCAAGCCTGGCGTGCTGCAGTTTATGGGGTAGCAAAGAGTCAGACAAGACTGAGCAACTGAACAGCAACAGCACTTGACATTTGACCTTTCATAAGCTGAAGGAATACAACATGTTAATTTGACTTATCTTCTGCAAAATAATTACCCCAGTGGCATTAGTTAACACCTCCATCATCTTACATAATTACCATTTCTTTTTTGTGCTAAGATCTTAGCAACTTTCAAGTATATAATACTATGTTGTCATTGTTGTTATTTAGTCGCTCAGTCTTATCTGACTCTTTTTCGACCTCATGGACAGTAGCCCTCCAGGCTCCTCTGCCCATGGGGATTCTCCAGGCAAGAATACTGGAGTGGGTTGTCGTTTCCTTCTCTGGGGGACCTTCCCAACCCAGGGATCAAACCAGCATCTCCTGCATAGCAGGTGGGTTCTTTCTCATTGAGCCACCAGGGAAGCCCAGTCACAATGCTAGATCTCCAGAACTTATTACTGGATGTTTGCACCCTTTGACTAAGATTTCCTCATTACCCCTGTGCCTTCTTCCAGCCCCTGGCAACTGCTATTCTACTGTCTTTTATAAATTTAGCATTTTTGGATTCCACGCAAACAATATCACACTTTCTTCACCTAGCATTAATGTATTCAAGGTCCATCCATACAGATAGCAGGACTTCTTTCTCTCTCTGGCTGAATAATATTCCATTGTCTGTGTCTACCTCATCTCCTTCAGACACTCATCTGTCGATGGACTCTTAAGTTCCATATCTTGCCTCTTAAGTGGCCTTCCTGCCTTTTCTACCTTCGGCTCTCCTGTGTTTTCCAGCTAACCTGCATAGGGTATACTCACATCACCGATCTTCATGGACACTCCCTCTGGATCCATGGCTGGCCACTGAACTGATTCCAACCTTCCCTAGCTCTTTGAAGTCCCCACAGTTTGTACCCATCTCCGTTTATGCCTTTATTTCCCACTACTCATTCCCACACAGCCAGTGTTTCAGCCAAGCTGGAATAAAATATGTAATAATTGAAGGACCTAAATGTTTTTATTTTCTCAATGGATTCTTGCTCATTTGAGGGAGATCTGGATTCCAAGCACCTGATATTCAGGCTGGATAAGGAGCCCATGTAAAGCGCCCACCACAAAAGCCCTTGCCTTTCTGGGAATAATTGGGCCATCCTCATTGACCCTTCCTGGTTTCTGATCTTTACTGGCTGTGAGAATGGAAAATATTGTGTAGTGAATTGTTACAAGACCCTGATTTGTTCCCCAAAGAAGAGTTGTTCTACTTAGAAAAGGAAATAGAAGGAAATTGTGTATTTTTTTTGCTCAACAGCGTGTTTCCTCTTTGCTCATATATATTCTGTTGGGTAGAGTGTGCATGGCCGGTCACAGCAAGGCATTCAGTTCAAGGGCATTCTTTACTGGAGAGCTTGTACTAAAGAAATAAATTATTGCATTTTCCATAGGAAATAAGCCTTGTACTTTATAGTAAGCTCAGTTTTTTCCAACAGTGTCATTCACTGATTTCCCTGTATTAGAGCTATGTTTTTGAACTGACAGGATTTACTAGGTACAGGACCTAAAAGACAAATTGCTCCCCTTTTATTCTTCTCATTTGTTTTGCTTTAAAAGTTCTTTTGCTTTTAAGAAGAAGTCTCGTACATTTTATAGTGTCCTGTAACAGGCCTGGAAGAAGATATGTACAGTGTAACCCTCTCATCCGATGTGATTGGAATCAGTACTTGCTAGGTTACTCCAAAGTTGATTAACTGAAGGTATGTAGCTGTAGAAGCAGAATTTTGCCAGTCTTGCCTCTTCAGGGGATGAAGTGGTGACTAATCCAGTGACGACTAGCTAGACTTTGTTTAAGCTAACTTGTTCTGTTTACTTTATTCCCCTTTGCCTTCTTTTTTCTTGTGAGTTTGAATCAGATTTCAGATCCATTATTCTGGTGAGCTGCTTTGGACCTTCACGTCTTCTGGACGTGGACGAAGTGAGAGGTACAGAAAGGAAAGAGGAGTGGGACCTGACTTTTCTACTGGTCTCTTGAGTCAGGAGCTCAGGATTTGCATTCAGGTGGCTTGGGTTCAAATTCTGGTCCATCACTTGATTCTCTGGGATTTTGAGCAAATTACATGACCTTTTAAAAAACACTTTAAAGATTGTTTTAAATATTTGATTAACTGATCTTCTCATTTAATAGATTATTTAATTTTAGGTAATTATTTTAATTGTTTCAGGTATATAACATGCTGATTCACAGTTTTTAAAGATTATATTTCACTTATAGCTATCATAAAATATTGGCTGTATTCCCTATGTTGTACTGTCTATCTTTGTAGGTTGTTTTAGTCATAGTATTTTGTACCCCTTAATCTCCCACCCTTCTCTTGCCCCTCCCCCATACCCTATTCTCTATGTGTATTAGTCTACTTCTTTTTTGTTACAGTCACTAGTTTTATTTTTTAGATTCCACGTGTAAGTGATATCATACAGTGTTTGTCTTTTGTCTCCTTCCCTATTCCACTTAATGCAATAACCTGCAAAATTTTCTTTCTTTCTTATGGCTGAGTAATATTCCATCATTTTATATGCATCACATCTTCTTAATCCATTTGTCTGTTGATGGGCACTTAGGTTGCTTCCATATCTTGACTATTGTAAATAATGCTGCTGTGAACATTGGGGTACATGTATCCTTTTGTATTAGTGTTTTCATTTATTTTTTTATATTTTTGATAAATACCCAGGAGTGGGGTTGCTGGGTCATGTGGTAGTTCTGTTTTCAGTTTTAAAGGTCCAGTTTCCTCCTCTTTAAAAAGATCCCAAGAGTACATTTCTTATACAGTTGTGTGAGGATTAAATAGGGTATTGATGCAAAGGGCTTCATAGAAGGTCTGGCATATAGTAAGTACTCAATAAATGTTTGACGTTATTATTAATTCCACTCTACACTTTCATGTAGGTATTACAGACTGCCTAAACCCTAATTACTGATAGCTGCCTATAGTTACACATGGAGTGAGGTGACAATTATGTTATCAAACTCACCAAGTACCCTTTGTGGTGCCATTAGATCTTTAATATATCTGCTGAATATCACCAAGTTTAAGAATAGCTTATAAATAATACTAAATTACATTTTAAATCTACTAATAGTTAAGGGAAATAATTTAAATGGCAGCTTATAAGCCTGCTAATCTAAAGGTTTGATGTCATATGTTGTTCATCAGTTCAGAAAGTAGAATTTCTGCTGTTTGCCTCAGTAGGCACATGCAGAGCTCTTCTGGCTTCTTAGAACCTATTTAGGTATCTGTTAGTCAGTCCTTTTGCCAGGTGAAACTAGGCATTTCATATTTATTTGTATTTCTTCCTTTTGGCTTTAGAAAGGAGCCCATCACACAAGTGATTTAGTGATGGAAAATATTTAGCAAAAGTTTTAGAGAGTGGAGCTAAGGGCCAAGAATACATGGCAATAATAAAGCTGTTAACCTTGTGTATGAAATGCTCCATCCAGATGTTGCTTTGTGAAGCAGCTAGTGCTTCTGGAGGAAAAGAAACAAGGACAAACTAATAAAGAATAAATCAGTGGGAACCAGGGATGTTTTTAGGTGTTTTGTTTTCAGAGTATCTTTATGAGAAAGGAAATTAACAAGGGGAGGGAAATACTCCCCAATATAAATTAATGGTTTGTAAAGGAAAAAAAAAATCATTCTGGAGATACTGAAATTGACCGAGAAATTGACCCAAGTACCAGATGCTGAAGCTTAACTTCAGTTGGTCACTAGAAAGTTACTAACAAACCCCAGCTGTTTTCTCCAATTGCTGATTCTCTTCTTTTGGAAATGGGGAGTGTGCGGTATGTTGATTTAAAAATATGCATTTCCATTCCATCTCTTTTGAGGGACAGTTGTCTTTCTTTTATAAAAGAGCTTGTGATCACAAGAAAATGATGTAATTTCATTTGTTAGTCAAACTTTCTAGATAGGCGGCAAGAGTTCTTTGTTTTTCTGAGTTTGTAGAAATCTAGAAACTTAAATTATGATTTTAAAATCAAGTGGGAGGAACTAAATCAGAGTAAAACCTATTACAACTAGACTGATTGAAACTTTTTGGATTTCTTCTAAATATTCCAAGTATTGATGTATTGAAGAACCTGGAAATCTACTGTTGAAAACATTGGGTTTTCATTTCCATTATTTTTTCCCTCCAGATGTTTCTTACTTTTTTTTTTTTTAACTTTTAGCCACTTGTAATTTAATACTTGCTTGTTTAAACTGAAAATATTTCTTCTATGGTTAAAAAGAAATATCCAGTAATGCATTTTGCATATAATTGTAACATTTTACTGAGGGAAAGAAATGACTTTGATAGAACATCAAAAACCATCTGTTAATGGAGTACATGAAGATAAAACCATATTTCATTTGAACATGTAAAAAAAACATGCTTTAAAAACCTAGAGATGCTTCCTCTAAAACACATGAGTTTTTGACATATGCTCAGTAATTATAATACAAATTTTCTGATGCTTAGAAGGTGTTCAGTATTGGTAAACTATATTTTCTGAAACTACCTTCTTTGCAATATTTTGTAATAAAAATGGAGTTTGGTTTTTGTTTTTTGTTTTTTGTTTGCAAACCATAACAGAACTCTGTTGGGGAAAGTGATTTAAATTAACTTTCTTTTTAAATAACTTATTGTGAAATTCCCTAAAATGCTTATTTTAAATTACAAGATTAAATAATGAAAACACTAATAAATAAATCATGCTCAGAATGGGAGAATTGGATTTGATCATTAGTATTCTGATCCAGTCTCTTTTATGCTTGTTTCAGTACTGAAGTCCTGGTCTTAATTTTTCAGTTAATGATATTTTTAACAAAGAGATTGATAACTAGCTCTTCTTGGTCATCCAGTCCAGTTTGGCATGACCAGCTTCTACCAGACGCTGACCATTCAGGATTATTCGGACATTGACCTTCGGGTCCACAGCTCAAATGATTCTACCACAGTGGCCATGTGGTTTTATTAGACTATGATCCAGGAAGAATATGTTACCCACTTGTGGCTGAGTGGCAGATTATAGACAGGAGGCAGTTAAAATAAATGTCCCGTTTCTCTACCCAAATAATCAGATCAGTAAAATCTTGGCCAAGGTAGTAATCTCAGTTTCAGTCTAATTAAATGGCAGGTGCTATGAAATTCAGTGACCATTTTATATGACAGTAAATGTATTAAAGACTTTATCCATACTATCATACACTTATTTACTTATGTTTCCCCAAATCTGAGTTTTTATGGATGGCAGTAAATATTTCTAAAACACTGGAAACCCTCCTGTCATGTGTAAATGACAATAATATGCCATATATATTTTTTCAACAAGGTAAGATAGGTAAAAATATTACTCCATGTGTCAAGAGAATGTTTTTGTTCTCTTTTAAAGAGTGGAATCTGTTTTTAAGGTTGTTTGGGTTTTTTTAACCAAGGAGTTCTTGATTCTAAACTCTTCCATATTTGACACAAATATTTCATATTTTTGGCAAAATGTCAATCCAGTGGGATTTAATCAAACCTACTGTTTCTTTTCTGGACATAGGTAAAGACGGTTTTGATGAACTATGTACCTTTGGGCAGGTTGCTCAATATACTCAATACTTTTTCTCCCATTTAAGTAGGAATGGTCTATCCATAATTAATGACTGTCAAGCATTTTGAGTTGCAAAATATAAAAACTTGTATTACTACTACCAGTACTATTATCCAGGGACTGATTGTTGATTTTGTAGAAGGTTCAGCCTCCTGTTCCCTTTTTTGGGCTGTTTTTCCTGCTGCCCTCTGCTGCCTGCCCTTTGGCCATTTCACTGCTCATTAGTGCGTCCACCAGATGCAGGGCAGGCCTGGGAACAGGGTTCAACTCTGCTAAAAGGCTCGGTGGGAAGGAGGCTGGGAGTAATGACAGACATAGGGTTTTCAGATTACCTGTCGATTTGATACATCCAAGCCACCCCAAACCCTGTCCTCAGGGGTAAATTCAGTGCAGCTATGACACTGAAATTTATTTTTTATCCACTATTCATTCTTTTAATACATTTATAAAACTTTGTGATAAATTTTCATTCTTATAATTTTCAGAGTAAAATATCTTTTTCAGAATGCTGTTGGAAGTGAAGTCTCTTTTTTGTTTTTCCTTAGTATTGATGAGTGGCTGCCGATCAGGCTTGGTTTATTTAGCAAGGCTTTGTCCCTGTTCAAAGACAGAGGAATTGCACTGTCTGCTCTTGCATTTTGCGACCGTATGGACTGAATCCCGCCAGGCTCCTCTCTCCGTGGGGTTTCTCAGGCAAGAATACTGGAGTGGGTTGCCATTTCCTTCTCCAGGGGATCTTCCCGACTCAGGAATTGAACCTGCGTCTCTTGCATTGGCAGGCAGGTTCTTCACTAGCGCCACCTGCTAAGTGCACTCTTGGATTAGAGGCAGGTTGGGGAATGACAGTTGTTTAACTTCTGGCAAATGGAGATTACCTTATGAAGCAGGAGGCACCCTGTTGGGGTGTTAAAAGATCATAGAGCTCACCCTACCTCTGTGACCAAGGGAAGCCATGTCATCAGCTGTGGTTTCACGTATTAAGCCAAAAAGTGCACTTTGAGTGTCTCTTTGAGCATAACATTGTGCGGAAGGCTCAGCACGTGAGACAAACAGTGTGGACGGAGAGGAAACTCAAGCACTTTGGTTCTCTTGTTGGTTTGCTTGTGTCTTTCTTGGCTTGACCCGTTTAAACGCTAGGGCTTCAGTTCTGAGACCTGCTGACGTTACGACTTTCCGTTTGTATCAAAGTCCTCTGGTAGTATTACGGATCCAGGCTTGTGCTAGGTCCTGCGAATGTAGAGGCCAACAAAATCGGTGGAAGCTGCCTTTGGGGTGCATGCAACGAAAGGAAACCTGATGCCAGGTCATTAGATCGCTGCTCTGTGCTTCCAATGTCATGTGGGCAAATGAAAGCCCAGATTTCAAATATTTTGAGCTCTTTCGAATTAGAGAGACCTTCCATAGAAGTGATTCTGTTGCTTTGAACTTAAGTATATATATATATATATATATATAATTTGTGAATTAGTTGTACTGGTGAGCTCAGAGTTATATTTTCTCATTATCACCATGGCACATATCCAGGCTAATACCAGATGTATGATTTATTAAAATAGTTCAATTATATTTAGTTACACGTGCTCAGTTGTGTCTGACTCTTTACGACCCCTTGGACTGTAGTCACCAGGCTCCTCTGTCCGTGGGATTTTCCAGAAAAGAATACTGGAGTGGGATTAGCTGAGAAGCCTATATTTAGTTAAGTTAGACTTAAAACAATTAGGTGGGCTTCCCTGGTGGCTCAGTGGTAAAGAATTCACGTGCTATTGCAAGGAGACTCGGATTCAGTCTGTGGGTCAGAAAGATTCCCTGGAAAAGAAAATGACAGCCCACTCCAGTATTCTTGCCTGGGAAATCCCATGGACAGAGGAGCCTGGCAGGCTCCAGTCCATGGGGTCGCAAAAAAGTCGGACACGATTTAGCAACTAAACAGCAACAATAAAAAGATAGGTATGAAATAGTCAGATACAGGCTCCGAAAAGAGAAGGCGAAAGGGAAACAGAAAGACCAGAGTAATCCTCTTGAGCCGCCATTCTAGCATATATTCATCTTGTTTTCTCTCTGTTCTTGCAAAAAGAAGTTAGTTTATATTTATCAAATAATCTAAAGATCATTAGGTGGTAAAACAACTTGATCATATATTTTAATGTTTCAGAATCGTGCTACCATTTGTATTTAAAAATTAGCTCTGGGAGGGTAGAGAGCACGTTGTAGTTATCTTTTTACCCTCAGCACCTAGGACATAGGGAGGAATTCAACAAAGTGATTAAGAGCTCAGACTGCCTGGTTCCCTTATCAGCTTATCAAGGCAAGTTGCTCATTGTCACCAGCCCAGTCTCCCTGGGTGCAAAACAGAGGCTAATAATCGTTCTCATCCCTTAGGATTGTTTCGTAAGGATTAAATGAGAAGCCTTCAAAAATTTTTATTCATCAAGAGCCAAGCACTCAATAGATCATAAGCATAGATGTTAGTATAGTTTCAGGTCCATAGCAAGACTTAATAAATGTCTGGTGAACAGAATGATAGTATTTCATCAGTGTGCATAAAGCATGGCCTTTCAGTTTTTATTTCCAGTACTAAGTGTGGGTTTGAATTGAGTTCCTTCTTTAATCAGAGGATTTGTATTTTTGGAGAGCCCACACAAGGGTTAAAAGTACAACCTGTAGGCATCAAAGCAGTGTTTATCATGATTTTGAATTCCAGCCTATGCCTTTCCACTTAAGAAGTACTCTGTGAGCCACTATCAGCCAGGCCCAATGCAGACTTTGAATGCCTAGCTCTATATTAATGTTTCCATTTGCTCACCCCTGGAAATAGCATTCTGCTTTCCAAAATAGACTCTGGCACTCTACCTTAAAAGAATTTTTTGTCACCGCTTTGGATCATCAGAAAAACAGAAAAGAGCTTTATTGGCAAAACGTCACAAGATAATTTTCGAAGATAGTTTCTGATCTTTTCTACATGAACTCATTTTCACTGTCTGTCTCCCATTTCCTTTCCTCCTGATTTTTAGTACTAACCTGCAAATAAAGATGAGGAGAATCAGGTGATAACTGTTTGTTTCTTTGACTTCCTTTAAGGCTCTTTTGAAGCACTTAAAGTGACACATAAAGCAGTGGGGTTTATAGCTAGGGATTCATTGAGGGGGAATCTAGTGCCCTAGGTTTACATCACTGTAGGCATAAGGACTTCACAGTTGGAATAACATAGGTAGCAATGTCACATAACTTAGAAGTTTAAGCATTAACATTACCAATAAAGGAAGTGCAGGTCGGCCAAGTTTCTAGACAATCCAAATATTTTCAGTCTTGAGGGAGCACCCTCTTGCAGGAAGCACCAACACCCAGGGAGGTATGGAGGAGCAGGGAATCGTAAAGATTATAGCTGATACTATTCTATATAAAATACCACTTGTTTTGCAGTCTTTTATCATTCCCTGTTTCAAATGATTCTGACATCAGAGAAGACGTATATCCCCCAGTGTGTGTCTGAAGTTGATCCCAGAATCTAATTTCTTCATTACAGAATCTCAGTAAGAAAATACATTTTCTTTCCTGCCATTGTCCTTTCAGATGGCCCCACTTTAATGGTCTTTAAATTCCCTAATGGACTTCCCAGGTGGCATAGTGGTAAAGAATCCACCTGTCAATACAGGAGACAGAGGAAACCCAGGTTCGATCCCTGGGTCGGGAAGATACCCTGGAGGAGGAAGTGGTAACCCACTCCACTGCTTTGCCTAGGAAATCCCACAGAAGGAGGAGCCTGGTGGGCTACAGCCCACAGGGTTGCCAAGAATCAGACACGGCTGAGCACACACACACACAAATTCCCTAATGCATTTTGATGGAGCATTTGCAGGCCTGGCTCGCTCTCAGTTGGTAGATCTGGGGTGGAACTGCAAGTACAAATGACTGTCTGTGTGGCCACCCATTCTCTTGAGAGACTGGCATTCGGTGAGTAGTGCTTCTCATACCACTGGACTTTTCGTACCTCTTATGAAATCCCATAACCTTTCATTCTCCTGCGCTCTTACTCAGTTCTCCATGTCTCTTCTAGGAGTAGGTTATGTTTGATTTTTACATCCTTCCATCTCCTTTCTTCTCTTTGGACCGTGTATTTCCCATATGGATTGGATGAAAATGAACTCATTCCCAACCCTAATTCACATCCCTATAATTCTTTTCAGAGAAGTGGTGTAGAGTTTACTGACTTTCCATTTGGATTTGCCATTTAGAGTGCTCATTTCCAGGCTATCAAACCAAAACAATGGTTTATTAAGTCTGTATTTTTATTTGGTCATGCTCTTCCTCCAGTGGTAATCTACTTCTTTTGTAGGCGTTAAAATTGACCAATGAATCAGCCAGGCTTAGGATTTTGTGTATTGTTTGCATGGTATTCAGGCAGCTGATGAGCTACACAGAATTGTTTGAACTCTATAATATTATAAGCAGAAAAATGGCGACTTTGTCTAATGCATAACCAGTCTGCTTTGCTGTTAAATCCCTAATCTCAGTGTAGATCAACTGGAACCCACTCTAGAAATTATAGAAACAAAACATCTCTATTACCTTACTTGCATTGTCAAAACCTCTCAAGGATTCCTTAGTATTCACAGAGAATTCATTCATATCATGCTCATTGGCAACACATGGTTTCCTATTAATTGCATACATCATATTAATATATAGATTGTATAATGTGAGAGAACTTGGCCATATATGGTCACCGTATGAAGAATTCCCTTGTGACTGACATTTTTTTTTAATGAATAAAGAATTTTCTGCCTGAGATTATTAAAATATGGTGTGTATTCAGCACTACTATTTGCTATTGTTTTAAGTAATATGTTATGATAAGATTTTAGACCCCCATGTGAGAAGCTGACATTTTATATCCATAAGGCAAACACAGCTTTTTGAATCTGTGTGAAAATTTAGGTGTCTTATTTTGTGGTTTTTATCTTCTCATGAATTTTTTGAGAAAATGTTTAGACTGATTTCCTTACAGTCATGAAAGTCTCTTTGGGAGAACTTATGTATGTGAAAAAGCCATCTAGAAAGGAGATTTCTTGAGGACCCTTGGTAATGGTGTGCAAGTTTAATCACTCCGCCTGTGACAGGAAGGTCTTAAGACGTTCAACCTAAATTTCTCCTTATACGGTTTTCAGTTCATTTCCTCTTGTCTTGTTCCTAATGGTGATAGAGAACATCTGGTTTGTCCTTTTTCAAAATAAACCTTCCTACTTGGAGTAGCAGAAAGTGTGCACACGTTGGGTCCTAACAGATTTGGGTTTGAGCCTGGTCCTTATCTCTTACAAACCTTAGGCCGTTGTTACCTCTCTGATCCTGAATTTCTTCTTTTGTAAAGTAAGGCTGATCATCCTTCCCTTGCAGTTTTAGCTAACATGTCCCATTCCTGGTAAAGCTTCAGAATGTGGTGTCTTGTATTGTTATTGTTAAAATCTGTGAAATTTTATTGTCAGCTTTTTCATTTTGCATAATAACATTCCCAGGTCTTTCTGACAGTGTTCTTTTTTCCAACCCACTGATCATGGTTCTGGGTTTCCCAGGTGGCTTGGTGGTAAAGAATCTGCCTGCCAATGCAAGAGACACAGGAGTGGGGGCTTTGATGCCTTGTTGGGAAGATGCTCTAGGAGGTAATGGTGACCCCCTCCAATATTTCTTGCCTGAAAAATTCCACGGACAGAGGAGCCTGGCAGGCTGTAGATCATGGGGCAACAAAGAGATAGACATGGGGCAGACATGTCTAAGCATGGGGCACACACACAACCAAGAGATAGACATGGGGCACACAGATAACCATGGTTCTAAATAAGACTTCTGATGGTATGGTAGTGGAGCACTAGGTTTTCAATGAAAGGCCTCTCTGACTTCTTTTCCAGCTTAGTGAATTTCTAGCTATATGACCCTGGACAAGTCACTGAACATCCTCGAGTCCGTTTGCCCATATGTAAGATGGGGATGATAATTCTGACTTCTCTACCTTCCTCACTGGATTGGCGTGAGGATTAAAAAAGTCATTTATGAGTCACCAAGCACCACACAATCATAAAATGATAGCAGTAAGTGTAATCAGCAAGTAAAAAATTTAATACTCTACAATAGGGTGAAAGAAATTGGTCTTGTTACTTATGTAACTTTTAAGACATAGATCTCTGAACTCAGCCTCACCCTTATGCTGCATAGCAATTACAGGGCAATTACTCTTTCTCTGTTTCCACTTTCATCAGCTCTTATGGTTGGAAGGCTAAAACTGACAACTTTCAAAGATGTACGACAGACACATATTAAAACAGCTTCAACATTACAGGGCTTAAGTTTGTGTACAGAGAGGTTGAATCAGCAAGCAGAGTTAGGTGCATAAAGACAGGCCCAGGTGTAATGAAGAGATGGACCCGGGAGCGGGGAAATGAGCAGCAGAGATCTCTGCAGCAATGGACAGTAATGGAGAGGATTCTGAGACTTAAGATAGCCACTGCAAAGTTCCGAACAGAAGAATGGTGTGGTCAAACACATCTGAGTAAGAAGAGAACTTTAGGACTTCTGGGACTGCTCAGAATCTAAGTGACCTTGGAGGTTAGAGGGAACCTGGGCAGTAGAGGAGATAGCCACATTTAAGTAAATATTTACATGTTTTGTTGGTTTCATTGTTTAAATCTATTGAATATACAGTTAAGAGTTTATAGTTAATCAAAAGCTTTTCCCTATATTTGTATTTGGATTCATCTTTTTGTTTTGTTACCTCAATTCAGTTTGGTGCCAGGTTTAATTATGGAACTGAATGTGCTTAAGTTTGGGTACTAGAGAGTGGAATTTGGTTAAATATCCCTGTTGATTACTTAAATGACTCGAGAGTCTAAGAAAACTAGCCACAGTGATCCAGCTGTCCTTTTCGGATTTGTACATGCTGCCTTCCTGGAGTCCTTTCTCCCATGGCTGTCTGTGACCTTAGCCATTGAATCATGTAATCGTTTCTGGCCTCCAAAGTCAGTGATTCTGAGTAGGCAGAGTGGTGGTGTGATGTCATGTCTGGGGCATGAGCCTGTACCCTCACCACACACAGGTCCCACCCTTCCTGGTCTCGGCAGCTCAATACACAGTGCTTGGCACATCGTGAGCGCTCAATAAATTTAGCTACTTTTCCTGTCTCTCCCTGGATCTCAAATAGGAATATCCAAATTTGAGAACACCACCATAGCATTTGACTCCCCAGTTAAAATCCATGGAGAAAGCTGAGGCAGTCATGAGGGAATGTAAGTCTAAGAAGATGGCTGCACTGGTTTACAGCGCGGCTTCTCATGAATCATAAAAGGACCTCTTACGGGATTAATGAGTTTTAGCTTAATGCAAAATTGATAAACTATGTATAATATTGTGACATTTGAAAGCATTCAGAATGAAAAATAGCTGATGGGGGTACATGTTTTGAGATGCTTGGTGTTCCCCATTTTTCTGACCTCACTCTGCCCCCCGCAAAAAAAGATCAGAAGGAAGGCCCCCCACATTGCTTCCAAATTTCTGAATAGGGAAAATATCAAACTGGAAAGGAAGCTTTTGACAGCTTTACACATTTACAGATATTTTTAAAATAAAAAATTTCTTTCTTGCTCTTTCTCTGGGTATAAAAATTAGACCCCTTTTCTTCTTTTCTCCTCCATGACCTTAAATTTTATAAAATATATTATTCTTTTTCTTTTTAATTTAAATTTCAGATTCACATGCAGTTACAAGAAATTATACAGAAAAATTCCTTTCTCAGCTAGAATATTGTATGAGTACATTCCCCCCAGATTTCTGCAGTTCTGTGTGTGTTTTCAGCTCTGTACAGTTTCACCACCTGTGAAGATTCCTGTATCCACCACCAGAGGTATTCTTTCTGAAGACTGTCAGTTGCTTGAGAGTTTTCAGCACATCCAGTGATGACAGACATGAAGATGTGTCTTCTCTTCTGAACACACAGGAACTTTGTGTGACTGTAGGGAGGTGGAGAGTGGAAATCTGGCCCGTGGCTCCTGTCTGTGGCTGTGTAGTTACTCTTTCACATTCCCTCATTAGAAAGGGCTGGCTGGCCCAGACAGAATCATAGGTGGGCTTGGCACACAGCTAACTACTTGCCTGGAGTAACTTACGCTTTTGTACTGTATTAAGAGTTCTGCCAATTTCAGAGGCCAGGAAGCAAAGAGTTGGCCTAGAAGTGTAACACACCTGCTTTTCCCCAGGCCACAGACAACAGGCTGACGTGAGTACCTGTTTGCCCTAGCAGGATATACTGAAACATGTCTCCAGAGACCTGAGGTTGTGGATAAATGCTTCTTTCCACCCACCCCCAGAACTGTGCTTCACACAGATTTTAGATGTCCGTGAGGACAGATATTCACTGGGGGAAATGTCCTGTTAATTGCACTTTGCCTATCTGGCCCAGTCTCTAGAATGAACTATAGTAGAATCCCATTATCGTGAGACCTTTAGGAATATATACACTTGAGAATGCCACAATAAGGTGTGTATGTGTGTGCGCACATGTGTGCTCAGTCATGTCCAACTGTTTGTGACCCCACGGACTGTAGCCCACCAGGCTCCTCTGTTCATGGAATTCTCCAAGCAAGAATACTGGAGTGGGTAGCCATTTCCTTCTCCAGGGGATCTTCTCAACCCAGGGATCAAACTCAGGTCTTTTGCATTGCAGGCAGATTCTCTACCACTGTGGCCACCTAGGAAGCCCCACAATAGCATTACATTCCCTAATTTTAACACAGATTGCACCTGTCACATACATACACAACAGCAAAGCTAAACTGAGATGCAAACAGTAGACAGATGGACAGGATGCCTCACCAGCTAAGTATCCTATACTCCAATCTGAGAAAAACTGGATTTGTAAATAGCTCCAACTGTAAATATGAAAATGTCTGAATGATGAAGGTCTGTTATGTTACACTAGTCACTCCTGGAATCTGAGTGTTTGATTAGATGACCAGAATTTATGGTGATGATGGTGATGTTTGGACATGAAAACCAATGAGCAAAAAGCTGTAAATCTGATCACTATGGCAACCATTCAGAGAACACATGTACTTTATTTATTGCCACTGTCCTATTGGATCCTAAATCCCAACTAAGTCACAGCATATAAAGTGCTTATTTTCTTCTCTGGATGAGTACTTTTCCTATTGGCAAAGTAAAATTAAAAAATCATGGTTTGCAAGTGACATCCTTTATTCTGGGTGGTAACAATCATCTTATCTAAACACAGGCTTACTTTTGAATCAGATGGAGACATTTTGAAAATCTTGGAAAGGCAGAAAAACTATGTATTAAAAAGAAAGTGTTATAAAAGAGTATCAGGACAGTCTACTATTACTTCCATAGCAAAGTTCTTTGGACCTGACTTGATCCAAATAATTGTGGTAGAAACCGCTGGTGTGACCATGGACGTGGCAAACGAGAGCCAGCGGTCCTCCGTCCTGTGTCCTGTTGTCTGTCACTGAGACCTTGTCAAAGCAATGCCAGAAGAGTGATTTTTGTAAGTATGAAAACGTTGGTCTGTCTGCTGCTTTATCTGCCCGTCAGCAACCCTAGACTTAGAGATTAAATAATTGAATTCTCTCATGTTCTGCGGGCGACAGTATGAAAGCTGAGAACAATTAAGTGTCCAGCTCAGGGTCATACAGCCTCGTTAGCTGGGACAAGAACCAGGTTTCCTGATTCCTAGTCCGTTGCTTTTTCCCTGCAGGGAGCAGCTTCCTGTCACCCCACCGGTCTTGTCTTGGTTTTCCATTTGTAGTGTTGACAGCCCTACGGCGCCACCTCTTCCCTCAGGTCCTAGGGCTGCCGTGACAAAGGAGCATGAACAGAAATTTATTCTCTAATGGTTCTGGAAACCAAAAGTCCAGAAAAAGTAGAGCCGTGCTCTGTCTGAAGGCTCTAGGAGACACTGTGTGCCATGCCATTTCCTTGGCTTCTGGTGCCACTGGTAACTCCTGAGGTTCTTGACTTCTAGCTGCATCGCTCCAGTCTCTCCTTCTGTTGTCTTCCTGTGTGTTCCCATGTCTCTTCTCTTAAAAGAACACCAGTCATCTTTGATTGTGTTAAGTTGCTTCAGCCACATCCAACTCTTTGCAGCCCTGTGGACTGTAGACCGCCAGGCTCTTCTGTCCATGGGATTCTCCAGGCAAGAATACTGAAGTGGGTTGCCGTGCCCTCCTCCAGGGACTCTTTCCACCCAGGGATCGAACCTGAGTCTTGTAGGTCTTCTGCATTGGCAGGTGGTTTCTTTACCACTAGTGCCCCTGGGATAGCCCCGTCTTTGATTACGGCCCACCCTAATGACCCCAGCTTAACTTGATCACATATACAAAGACCTTGTTTCCAAATAAGGTCACGTTCATAGATGCACAAAGGGTTAGAACTTCAGCATCTTTGAAGGGGATCACAGTTCAATCCATAATAGGTCTACTTAGCTTCCAAACCATATTTAGAACTAGGCAGGCTTTGTAACACACCATGAGAAGTGTAGTGAGTTTCATTAAGTGTAAAGCATCATATCCAATATTTGTAGTTGTTACAATAACACATTGAAAAGATTTATAGACTGTTTTGGGTGTGATTATTGGATTAATTCCCCACTTTGAAACCATTTGTTGCGTCCTATTTATTTAAAAGAGGGAATGAATAGACCTGAAAACACCTAATTTTCAGTTTACCCTGGAAGCCAATAAAAGTTTTTTGTAAAGAACTGAAAACTGTGTCACAGAACATCAGCACTGTATTTGTGTAGTACTTTAGTCTTATCTTCAGTTGTCAGATGCTTGTTTGCATGTGCTAACGCCTCTAGCTAAGATGTAAAAAAATAAAAACAAAAAACAAATTTTTGAAAAATTATTTTGTGGTAATAAAGTCTAGAAGAGAATGTGTGCTCAAAGTGTTTCATGGTGTGTGTACAATTTTTAAGTAGAAATTAAAAAGAAAGAAATCCTACCTGCAGTCAGCACTCTCCACTTTTTGCATTCCCCTGAACTTCCCTTGTTGAATACAGTCGTTTGTGTTTCATAAACATTCTTCCTGACTTCATTCTCTTTAGCATTATTTGATCGATCTGGGAGGAAATGTCCATATAACCTTAATTTGTACATTTTTTAAAAAGTCTTTTTTAAAGCAAGTAATGGGAATGTATGCTGTGTCTTTTATTGACTTTTATATATGTAATTCCAAATCTCTCTTTAAATTAATGTCTTTTAGCTTCAAATTGACTTCTTCCCATAAGGCTAGTCCCCATTTCCTATAATCTTACAGACCTAGGAGAACAGCATTTTCCCTTCTGTCGTTTTGATAATTACGTCCTCCGTGCTCAGTGGTGGCCTATTAACTAACATGAATACTGTGGGCTTGCAAAATAGCCTCAAATTTCCATATATTAGAACTGTGAGAATTTTCTATAATGGTGCTTTAGCAATAATGATGGAGGTGCAGGCATTTCCTGAGGATTAATGACCAGCTGGGAGGAACCAGTGGCCCTTGGCTCTGCCTCCCAGCCAGCCATTAATTCCGAGGAAATGTCTTTTGCTGAGGTCGTTACTGCTATTACAAGCTTAAAATGGAAAAACATAATAGCCGTATGAGTTACTTTTATGGGTTGATGCAGTTTCCAATGGTATGTACTAATTCGAGAAAATGACTGTGTATACATACAATTGTAAGTCAGACTGTTTGAATCATCCTTTAGTATTCCATATGTTTTATAACTGGAGTTATACAGTTCTCTACCTTTCCTGCTCAAAAAAGAAAAAAAATTGACTCCTTAATTTCTACATTGGTTCAAGGCTTCAAAGAGTTGTGTTTCACTGACATATTTGAAAACATCAGTTTCTGTTATCAACTTCAAATAATATTCAGGTTTCACACATGGGCTGAAAGGAAAAAAAAAGAGTTCATTTTCCATTTTTGTAGTAATACTTTTTCTTTTAGAATGAAACATTGAAAGAAAAGAATTTAAGCCCTGTAATAAATTGCTGTGCTGCTTTGATTTTTTTTTTTTTTTGCTGTCATTTGTATAAGAGACAGCCTTATATTTATACTTTCCCATAGTGAATCCATGAGACAACAATGCACAACTTAGTTTTTCAGCACTGCAGGGTTTTTAAAAAATCTATATTAAATATTGCAACTATGGGAAACCCTTTAATACAAAAACACACAAAAAACACTTAAAAATGAAGCCAAAGTGTCAAAAATCTGCTTACTACGCTCCTCTCTCTTTTTAAAAAGTAGCATTTTTTGTATTTTTCCTTCTGATCTTAATCATCTAATCATCTGGCATTGTTTTTATCTGTTATTAGCAGAGCCAACCTAGAAACATTCTTAAAAGTTATAAAAGGGAGAAGCTGAACAATCCTGGAATATTGCCATCCTTGCCCTGATGGAGAAATGTGGACAGCATCATGCAGGCATGAGCCTGTGGGCCATGTTTACCTGTCTCACCTGTTAGTGACTCTCTGTGTTTGTCAAACCTCCAATGTAGGCCAGGCTCAGTGGGGAGTTTGAAATATTGCAGGACACAGATGTGCACTAAAAGCAGTAGGAATCAAGCTAAGAAGTCCTGTCCTATTTGGCCCTCAATTTCCTGTCCTACTTCTTCAAGTTTGCTTGTAGCCTACAAGTCATTGTTCATGTTGGTAGACTCATCTGTGCTCAGACTTTCTTGAGCCTACTTTGTCAAAGGTCTTTACATCTCCCCATTCTGCTTCTCCATCTCCTCAACTTTTGCCATCTACAGAAAGCTTAGATGCCACTTTGCCTCTCTGACTATTTCTCTGTTTTCTTTCACTTTGTCGAAGGTGCTAGGATTCTCTCAGTTCTTCTGGAGCAGCAATGCCCAATAGAACATTCTGCATTGATGGAAATGTTAATGTTCTCTATTTGTGCCATCCAATATGGAAGTCACCAGCCAAATGTGGCTGCTTGAACAATTGAAATGTAGCTGGTGCATTTGAAGAACTAAATATTTGGTCTTATTTCATTTTAACTAATTAAAGTTTAGATAGCTTCACGTGGCTAGTGACTACTTTATTGGTCAGTGCAGTCATCTTGGATCCATTATATCTTTGCCTTGCCTCTATTATCTGTCCTTTTTACCTTCAGTTCAGTTTAGTTCAGTTGCTCAGTCATGTCCAGCTTTTTGCGACGGCATGGACTGCAGCATGCCAGGCTTCCCTGTCCATCACCAACTCCCAGAGCTTACTTAAACTCATGTCCATTGGGTTGGTGATGCCATCCAACCATCTCATCCTCTGTCATCCCCTTCTCCTCTCACCTTCAGTCTTTCACAGCATCAGGGTCTTTCCAGTGAGTCAGTTCTTCACATCAGGTGGCCAGAGTATTGGAGCTTTAGCTTCAGCATCAGTCCTTCCAATGAATATTCAGGATTGATTTCCTTTAGGATGGACTGGTTGGAGCTCCTTGCAGTCCAAGGGACTCTCAAGAGTCTTCTCCAACACCACAGTTCAAAAGCATCAATTCGTCAGCTCTCAGCTTTCTTTGTAGTCCAACTCTCACATCCATATGTGCCTACTGGAAAAACCATAGCCTTAACTAGATAGACCTCTGTTGGCAAAGTAATGTCTCTACTTTTTAATATGCTGTCTAGGTTGGTCATAACTTTTCTCCCAAGGAGGAAGCATCTTCTACTTTCATGGCTGCAGTTACCATCTACAGTGATTTTGGAGCCCCTCAAAATAAAGTCTGTCACTGTTTCCATTGTTTCCCCATCTATTTGCCATGAAGTGATGGGACCAGATGCCATGATCTTAGTTTTCTGAATGTTGAGTTTAAGCCAACTTTTTCACTCTCCTCTTTCACTTTCATCAAGAGGCTCTTTAGTTCTTCTTCACTTTCTGCCATAAGGGTGGTGTCATCTGCATATCTGAGGTTATTGATATTTCTCCCAGCAATCTTGATTCCAGATCGTGCTTCATCCAGTCCATCGTTTCTCATGATGTACTCTGCATATCAATTCTAACTGTGTCTTTTTCCCCTGAAGGAGATCTTAATGCCCTTCTACTTCAACTTTGCCATATTCTGCCTTTGGTCTCTTGCCTAGTTCGATATGACAAAATCGAGAAGCCTCTGTGCATAGACCGAGAGGAAGTATGGAGACCAAGAAAGCATAGTCCAGGGACTCACTTGATTGTACAGTGGTTGAGACACTACTCTTCCACTGCAAGGGGTGCTGGTTCAATCCCTGGTTGAAGAACTAAGATCCCACATGCCTCGTGGTGCAGCCAAAAATTTTTTAAGAAAAGAAAACAGTCCGTTTCATCTCCTCTAAGGGCTTACAGAGTAGAAAGAACCAAAGTTTTCTGTGTTATAGGGAACAGACAGCTCACGATCCAGCATTAACCAGGAGTAAGCCATTTGAGGATTTTCCTGAAGGGCTTTATGGCTTTGAGATGGGAGGTATTACAAAAGAGTGTGATTTTATTTATAAAGGGGTTGGAAACTTTTAAACCATTTTAAATGAGGTAGTTTATAAGGTATAACACCATTACCTCTTTAAATACCACACTAGTGCCTCAGAATTAAGGTGATTGTATGTCATGGGTTTTTTTCAGTTCAGTTTCAGTTTATGCTGCCTGTTCCAGTGTAACTACCAGTAGCACTCCTGCCAGTCTCCAAGGTGTCCAGCTTGGGGGAGTAAATCCTATAATCCCGCTGCCTACAGTCTGCCTAGATTTTATACATACACACACACGCGTAGTTTGTATCTCTCCTAATCTTGCTGCATTTGTGCTCTTCGGTTACTTCCAGATTTTTCTTTCATGTCACTTCTCTATCAGGTCATTCCTCTGTTTGGAAACTGCCAATAGCTCCTGAATCAATTATAAATTTTTCAGGTCTCATAAATAGAACTATTGAGCTCTGTTTTTTTCCTCACATACATGTAGCCAAGTGAATAAGCTTCCTCTTCCACGAACAAGGCAGACACTTTCTCGCCTTCACTTTGGCGGGAGTCTCTTTCTCGCATGTCCGGCTGCTGAGCATCTTCTCCAGCCTTCCACGTCCAGTCTAGACACCACTCTTTTTCCGAAGTAGCGCCTGACTCTCCTGGTCAGAAGTGGGCCGTCTCACCCCTGAATATGAACATACGCTGTTAGTGCCTTCCTTAAAGCATGATCCATTTTCCTTTGTACTAAGACTTTTTGAATAATTCCCATCTTTGTTAAGCAGTTTTACAAACTCTTTGAGAAGAGGTACCACGTGTTTTGCATTTTCTTTAAAACCCAGGACAGGGATATACAGTAGTTGCTTAAAGCATATTTGTTGAATAAAATTGAAAATGCTTATGGCTGGGCAACTTAGGTCATTCCCAACAATGATTTCTTAAAACTGTGTAATTGGAAGCTTTTTTTTTTTTTTTCAAGTATTTCCACAGTTTATGCCATTAATTATAGTACTCAGAGGAATTACCGCTGCTATTAATCTCTTGGATCCAATACTTAGAGACATAAATATAAGTGACATTAGCTCTACCACTGCGTTCAGTGAGGTTACAAAATAGAGAGTGGACTTGGAAGTAGATGTCAGAAAAATACCTGCAAAGATAACAAAGTAGAAAATAGTGCTAAGTTTAGTTCAGGGACACAGTCTAAGATGAAACTGCCAGACAAGATTGATAACATGGTGGCCTGCTCTTCTGCACTTCTGGAAAGAGCTGTGTCTATTTGGGGGAATTTTCCTCCAAATAAAAACCAAAAAAAAAATGTGTTTCTGAGTGACTTTTATAAAGATCATTTAAAGAAGTAACACTTGTTGATTGGGACAGACAAAAGAAAGTTGCATGTGGCAAAACTTATCTGTGAATATACTTATTGTTTTTAATCCTTTTTCTATAAATATATGGTACACTGAATTTAGAAAATAAATTAGTTTTCTTTTTTAAAATTATATTGTAATTTTAAAAGATACAATTGACATATAACATAGTTTCAGATGTACAGCATAATGATTCAGTGTTGGTGTATATTGCAAAAGGATCACCATAATAAATCTAGTTAACATCTATCATTAACTCTAATTGCTATGCTGTAAGTACGCGCTCATGACTTATCACTGGAAGTTTGTACCTTTTGACTCTCTTCTAGATGTTCTGTATATTTGATTTAAGCACCTTATATGTCCATGGTAAACAAAATGATAAAATCTTAAGAGTAAATTCAGTAGAGAAATATTGCAACTATTTTCTGAATAGACAATTCTTTAAAATTTAATTAATCGACATTTAAAAATTATGCGTGGGTATGTTCCTAGCTGCACAATGAGACTTTAGATTTTAAAGGGTGGTAACAAAAGAATAAGCGTTGGATATGTTTACTTTTTCTCAGACTCTTAAAAGAAACTTACCAAAACACATATGCACACGCTGTACAACTTCAAACAACAGAAAATGGCTTTTTCTCTACCCACTACTCTCCCTGCTTCCCACAATCAGTATCACAACCTCGTGGTATCCAAGTTGGTCATGTCTGACTCTTTGCAACCCCATGGTCTGTAGCCTGCCAGGCTCCTTTGTCCATGGAATTTTCCAGGCAAGGTTACTGGGGCAGGTTGGGATCTTCCTGACCCAGGGATTGAACTTGCATCTCTTGCATTAGCAGGCGAATTCTTTACCACTGAGCCACCTGGGGAGCCCACCACCACCATGACTGCCAATAGGCTTAAGTATTTGACGTACTTTCACATTTTTATGTTACATGAGAAGTAAAGAAAAACTATTCCTGAAAGTGCATTTAAAATACTGTTTTCAAATAGTTAATCTTCTGGTTGTACAAAACAGAAGCCGGTTGTTAGAAATCTCATGTGCTTCAAACATTTAGAAGGCGGTAAGTGTAAAGGTCTAGAAGCATGAGTCTAGTGCTTCTTGGAGGGTGGCTATATGCCCATAGCTAAGAGAAAAAAAACCCAGGAAGGAGAAGAATGGGTTTAGATAAGTTCCAAGTAGAGATGAAATAATCATATCCTTGTTATGTATGGATGACGTTTGAGAAAGGAAGCTGAGCCACAGATAAAGATACGAGGGCTATTTGTGGTAGTAAGTGAAGCCATGGCTGTGGATAAAGATCACTAGAAAACGTGGAAAAAGAAAAGTGATGGAAAAAAGGAGGTGATGCAGAAAGTGGAGAAGAAAGGGAATATGAGAGCATTACACACAAAGGAGATGAAATACTGCTGCTAGGCTGCTAGGGATGGTTTATGGCCCAGCGGTCGCACCATGACCAGGACGTCTGCATGACTCCCTGGCCCCTTCCTCAGCCAAGCTCAGCTCCTGGTTCTCCACAGACTCACTGAAATAAGCACACCACAGACAGCAGTGAGCCCTGCATCCTGGTGATGCCATCAGTGCTCAGACAGCAAGGGAATGAGACCAAGGAGAATCCTTTTGGAGGCCAGATCATTAACTGCTATCTATGACATCCCTTTTTCCATCTGGAAAAGTTAAATTCTCTTGGGCAATTAGCTTTGCAGAATGGAGCGGTTTTGTTGGTTTACTGATAGTGTTGAGCAAAATGGGCACAAGTGTGAGTCCTGGCCCCTGCAGTTGATTACACCTTCCTTTCTGAGGTAGATGTGAAGGTAAAGAGGAGAGAAATGTCCCTGGGGTGTTGCTGATTAAACTGACAGCCTTAGCTTTCAGGATCATTAGATTTCAAAGACAAAAAAAAAAAGGCCCACCAAGATGATATCCTTTGCACGGATCAGATGATGAGGAACTGAGTTGTAATTGGGGACTCATTCACAAGAAAAGGTCTGAAGGGTTTTCACATGAATAGGATCATAAGGGTCAGAATGCCAGGATCTGTGCCCACCGCAGTCTCTCTGACCTGTAATAGACTTTGCATCTAAGACTGGCTGAACGGTTTCAGTAATGCAGCAGAAAGGCTCTATTCTGTAGAGCTAATTGCAAAACAAAACTCACTTCTCCAGATGGAAAATGGGATGCTCAAATTCACTGAAGGAAAGAAACACGGTTTCCCCCACCACAGCTCTGCAGTCTTAGTTCCATGGGTCTTATGTATGCACAGTAAACATTTATGACCATATTTAGGTCCAGGCAGCATGTGGGATTTTGTGCTAGTAGTTGCTGATGAATACCTCCAATAGGAATCCTTTATGTCTGAGGTATCCATGGTAACTAAGTCGCGCCCATTTCCATTGTGCTGTTAGCTGGCCATACTTTGACTCTGTGGGCTCCAGGATTCCTAATTCCTATAACAACCCAGAGAGGTAGGTAAGTGCTTTTCAGAAAAGCAAACTTAGGCAAGGGATTTGAGATTTGAAGAATACCGCATAGCAACCAAGATGATAATTTTTGACTCACAGGTTAATTTAATTGAGGAGTGCTCCAAAATCAGAAACGCCATAGCTAGCAACAGAATTATGATTGTTAGGAAAATAATAGCTTTTTCTTATACCTCTGAAATCTGTGAGGTTATGGACTTCACCGTTGGTTGTATATTTTGTAGGTAGCTCGTGTTCACCCTGCACTTGGCAGAGATTGCTAGGCTTGTTACCTTAATAGCAATGTTCATTTTTTCAAGTATAGGAAAATATTTGACATGCTAGAAAAATGCTTTGAAATAATGACATTAATATTACAATGTTTGTATATCCTTTTTCCCCCTAGGATACCCTGCAAATGTTTTATGGTGTTTGCGTTTAACACACGTAGTAGACATGCTTTTGTTTGCATGTACCCTGGCCACTTGAGCACCAGCATAACATCGTCAGTGGCCTTTATTTCTTAGCTCATTTAACTGGGAATAGAAATAGTGGGATGTATTTTATTCACTTCATTTTTTTGAACATTAGTGTATTTTTGCTTGATTTTCTGATGGTGCACTTTTTTTTCATGAAAAGGCATTTTATTTTAAATAGAGTGGTGTGTACATGTCAATTTATTTTGTACTAAACATTTACAAGTAGAAATGAAAGCACTGTATATAAATGAAGTTTGAATGCACTGAAAATATTATAGCTGCTGTTTTAAAACAGTTATATTAAATTCAAATCTAAATTAGTCCTCAGACTTTCTAAAGTTTTCCTATTTGAATGGAAATACAATGTGGAATGCACCAGAGTGACATTTTTCCATTTCCCCATTGCCAAGATGGCAAGACACTTGCACTAAGCATCTGAGTCCACGTCTATTTTTCACTAATATTCAAACTGTCATTATGGCTAAAATGATGGAGCATCAAATGTATGAATTCTAGGGAATCACATCAGATTTACTTGATTCGTGAGCAAGGAGAGCAGGCCTCTCTATGTTGGAGAGAAAAAAGTTCCGAAATGTATAAGAAAGAATGGAAACCAAGAATCATCCCTAAGGAGAGCTGTTTGCTCATTCAGCTCACCTTTCTCCTATCAGTGCTAATCCTGGGCACCGTGCCAAATATTGAGGATACACTGGTGAGCACTTCAAGGCCCCTGCTGCCATGGACCTTACATTCTAAAGAGAGACTGTGAACAGTGGCCTAGCTACTCAAGAATGAGGATGATCACTTCTTGCCGTGATGAGAGTGGTGGATAGAGGTGAACCATGTTCATGTAATAGGGGAGTCAGGGAGGCTGCTTTAGACGGTGCAATCTGGGTGGGCCTCGTGGAGGAGGTGCCACGTGAACTTGGAGCCCCCAGTGAGACGAAGCCGGCCTCACAGCTGGTAGATCTGCTGGCCTGGCTGGCGTTAACAGCAGATGGGGATGAGGGGAGGGGGGTTAGCAGGGGTTTGTTGAGCATTCAGCTTTATTTTTCTTATCCCTTGGATTATGAAGAATGCAATAGTCAGAATGCCCAAGGCTTTGTTAGAGATACTATAAGAGGCAGGAAAAAGGTGACAGGATTCACTCTATTCTTGTGATACCTGTGTGACTGTTTGTAAGCTTTAAAATGTAATAAAGGTTACCTCTCCCACCTTAGCTCACCTTTTATTTTTCAGCACAGATTTAAGAAAGCAGTCAAGCAGTCATTATTAAAAATAGTCATTCTTCTTAGCAGTGCTAACTCAGAAAATAAATCACTGGCACTTAGTTGAGATGTAGACCACATGTATCAGCACTGCTTGGCCTTATGCCCCTTAAGCCCATCTGAGTCAGATTGTTCTTTCTGCTGCTGTTTTCCCTGTAGAAATGAGAGAGACAGAAAGTATGTGTGTAGGGATGGGGAAGGAGAACTCAGTTCTGGTTTTCTGGTTTCTACACACTGCAGAAGCACAGAGTAGAGGAGGAAAGAGAATAAGTGAAAAAAGAGGTGGAATGAGGTGCAGCAGATTCCTTAGTTGTGGGTTGAATTACTAGCTCTTATAACAACAGCAAAATGTGGACACTGTGAATTAGAAACTGCTGTTGTTCTTAGCTGGTGCTCGTGAGGTAGTGGATGGCATGAACTGCGAAGAAATGGCTTGTCCTGTTTTGATGATGAACAGAGGCACTGAATTCTTTTCCAACTTCCTCCTCTGAGATCTTCCTCTGAAATCTTCTATGATGTTATGGACTTCATCGTTGGTTGTGTATTTTGAAGGCTGAGAACATCTTCCTCTGTTGAGAACATCTATGCTTTGGGAAACAAAGGTAGCATGAAAACCTTGAGATCTTCTCAGGAAGAAGTACCTCTAGGAACTTATTCTTCTGGGGAGAGCCAGGACTCAGAACACTTGGAATGGTATCTGAGCAGGAGGAGTTGGAATTGGCTGGCCAGTGAGTGTTTATTATGCTTAAGCTACAGAGCTAATTACTGTGAGCAGACACAAAGGAAAGAGAAGACCAAAACCCTATCCTCGTGATACTGACAAATCAGCTGGCCTGAGCACACAGGAATTAACTAAAGAACACTTCTGCCAAGTTTCAGTTGTGTAAAAGGGGAGGAGATGAGTCTTGTAGGGAACACAGAGTTGAGGCATGAGCAATGGGACAGTAAGGCTGCCTGCAGGAGAATTTTAGGTGGAGTTTTGGAGGAAGTGAGGACAAGATTGAAGTTAATATACGTAAAACTTGTCACCTGAAGAAGACTGGAACCACCTGGGGGTTTAGAATGCAGTATCTCTTTCTTATATGTTCCCTGAGGTCCCTTATTACTCTATAGCAGTGTTTACCAAGAGCTGGAATGAGGGACTTGGGTGCCATGTTGCTAAATCCATGAAAGACTGGCCTTCTACTCTGCCACCGGCCACAGCTCAAAATGGAAACATATGTCACAGGCACCTGCAGTCCTGTCCCTTTTGTCTTCCTATGTCCACTCACTTTCGAGCTCTTTCTCCATCCAACATTGCTCACAAAGGAATCTCTGAGTCTGAGAAGGAACAAATATCCAGTAACCTTCTGCCGCTGGCCTCACTGAAAGGGGAGAGAATTGTGTTGAATGCCATTGGAAATGTAAGGATCTCTTGTGACAGTTAAGTCTCAGGAGAAAACTAGTGGTTAAATTGCTAAGTTCTTTGAGTCACTTGCAGTGCAGATAAGTGCCTGACCTCTCAGTATCATGTTTCTGACTTCTTTGTTCTGCCTTCATTTTTTTTTTTTTCAAAATGCCATTTTCATTTGTTCTTAGAGTGAAGAACATGTCAAAGAGCCTCTCTAGCAGTAGGTGGTTTTACAGAGCACATGAAGAATGAAAACTAAATTATCATCCTGGAAGCAGTCCACCAGCATCAGAGAGGTGTCAGATTACATTCCAGTCTTGGCTGTGTCAGAATGTGGAAAAGGATAAGGGAAAACTGAGGCAATGTTGCATCAATTGGGCCCAAAGCACCCTTTACCTTGGATATGGAGAAAAATCGCAGCAAGAATTTTTTTTTCTCTTTTACTCTTTTCTCCATGGTTCTTATCTAATTCAGTACATCTTAAATGATAGTTTATAGAATGCTGATCCATCAGGGAAAAACCCCAGGTGGTACTGGTCTGGCATGTTCTCACCTAGCTCTTTTACCTGAATCCTCATTAGAATCTATGGGAATGTTGGCATCATTCCCATAGATTAGTTTAAATTAATCTATATTAGTCTTAATGCTATCAGCTAGGTGATTCGTGGGTTTTATTGGGTATTCTTTTTTTTTTTTATTTGGCCGCACGGTGAGGCATGTGGGCTGTTAGTTCCCCATTCCTGCATTGGAAGCACTTCACCACTGGACCACCAGGGAAGTCCCCTTTTTTTGGTTATTCTTGATAAACTAATGGAATCATGGCATTTGGAAATTAAAAATTAAATCAAGAATTTGTGCCAAAACTCAAATTACAGATACTATCGTATTTTAAGTGCCAGTGCTGTCCCAAACCACCAACACATTCTGTACACATGAGCCTAATAGATTACCATTGATTTCCGGTTCCGTATATTTTAAGAGATTGACGTTAGTAAGCTGCTTTATTGTTGTTGTTGTTTAGTTGCTAAGTCGTGTCCGACTTTTGTGACCCCATGGACTGTAGTCTACCAGGTTCCTCTGTCCATGAGATTTCCCAGGCAAGAGTACTGGAGTGGGTTGCCATTTCCTTCTCCAGGGGATTTTCCCAACCCAGGGATTGAACCCTCATCTCCTGCACTGGCAGGCGGATTCTTTACCACTGAACCACCAGGGAAGCCCAGTAAGCTGCTGCTGCTGCTACACTTCCTTAATCAAAGAGGCAGAAACCTTTGCAAAACACTCAGCTGATGAAATGGCACGCTAAAATGAGTCTAGAAAACTGTTAACTGTTTTCTAACACCCCTGCTGAACTCAACTCATTACCAAGTAGACTTTCATTCATTTTTGTGTAGAGTTCCCTAGGCCAGGTTAGTTTGGCTATATATATGTATTTATCAATTGAAATAGGGTACTGTGGCTATTGTCATCATGTATCTATACATAAATCAGAGCAAGGCCAGAGGAGGAACATGCTAGATCACAGAGCAACTGAGAAAGATGACAGCAGTGACTAGAAAATGAAACATAATGGTTGTATTTCAGGGACCCTACCCAGCAGATGGTAGTTATCATAGCTGTTGAAGTTTCATCTGATAACTTTGCCAACAAAGGTCCGTCTAGTCAAGGCTATGGTTTTTCCAGTGGTCATGTATGGATGTGAGAGTTGGACTATAAAGAAAGCTGAGCACCAAAGAATTGATGCTTTTGAACTGTGGTGTTGAAGACTCTTGAGAGTCTCTTGGACTGCAAGGAGATCCAACCAGTCCATCCTAAAGGAGATCAGTCCTGGGTGTTTGTTGGAAGGACTGATGTTGAAGCTGAATATCTTGGCCACCTGATACAAAGAGCTGACTCATTTGAAAAGACCCTGATGCTGGGAAAGATTGAGGGCAGGAAGAGAAGGGGACAACAGAGGATGAGATGGTTGGATGGCCTCACCAACTCAGTGGACATGGGTTTGGGTGGACTCCGGGAGTTGGTGATGGACAGGGAGGCCTGGAGTGCTGTGGTTCATGGGGTCGCAAAGAATTGGACACGACTAAGTGACTGAACTGAACTGAGCTGATAGGTTGATTGATCTTCAAGTCTAACCTGACATTGTAGTCCACACTCCTCTCTTGCTATCGGCTGACATAATCGGGGAGAAGTTGCAGTTACCTTCTGTCAATGGGGTAACTCCTCAGCAATCATAGTAAACTACCCTCCATTGCACCATTCCTCCCTATAAAATGGGCTCGAGATTCCTGTTCCATTTCTGTATTTAAGGAAGAATGATCAAACTCTTTTATTTCGAAAGGATACACATACCCCTGATGTTCACTGCAGCACTACTTACAATAACCAAGACATGGAAGCAGCCTAAATGTTCATTTACAGACAGATGGATAAAGAAGACGTGGTGTATATATACAATGGGATGTTACTCAGCAATTCAGCCAAAAAAAAATGAAATGATGCCATTTGTAGCAATACAGATGGACCTAGAGATTATCATGGGCTTCCCTGGTGGCTCAGATGGTAAAGAGTCTGCCCACAATGTGGTAGACCTGGGTTTGATCCCTGGGTTGGGAAGATTCCCTGGAGAAGGGAAAGGCTACCCACGCCAGTATTCTTGCCTGGATAATCCCATGGACAAAGGAGCCTGGCAGGCTGCAAGTCCATGGGGGTCACGAGGAGTTGGACACAACTGAGCAACTTTCACTAGAGATTATCAGATGAAGTGAAGTAAGTCAGAGAAGGAAAGACAAATACCATCTGATATCAGTTACATGCGGAATCTAAAATATGACACAAATGAACTTGTTTACAAAATAGGAACAGACTCATAGACATAACAACATACTTCTGGTTACCAAAGGGGAAAGGGGTCAGAGTGGGATAAATTAGGTGTTTAGGATTAGCAGATACAAGCTACTATATATAAAACAGATAAACAACAAGGCCCTACTGTATAGCACAGGGAACTATATTCAATATCCTGTAATACATCATAATGGAAAAGAACATGGAAATGAATTTTCATATATATGAATATATATGAAATGCATTCATTATTTTATATATGCATATATATCATATATATATATATATATAATTCTGCTATATACCAGAAACTAACAACTTCGTAAATCAACTATACTTCAATTTAAAAACAAAAATGGTCAAGAAATACAGTTCACGTTTCATTCTGGTATATACTATTTGAGCATCTTTTCTCATCATAAGTAATGTAAATAGGGCATCTAAACATAGTCCCACTTAATATTCATAATCAATACTTATTAAATGACTCCCAAATATCAGGTTATATTCTAGAAGCCTCAGAATAAACCTTCAAAGGGTACCTTATTGACATAATTTTATAAATGAAACTGAGTGTTGGAAAATTGAAGTAATTTGCACAAATACACAGTTGAGTTCTGTCTTTCAGTTGTATCCAACTCTTTGCAACCCATGGACGGCAGCACGCCAGGCTTCCCTGGCCTTCACCAACTCCTGGAGCTTGCTAAAACTCATGTCCATTGAGTCAGTGATGCCATCCAACCATCTCATCCTCTGTCGTCCCCTTCTCCTCCTGCCTTCAATCTTTCCCAGCATCAGGGTCTTTTCTAAGGAATCAGCTCTTCATGTCAGGTGGCCAAAATATTGGAGTTTCAGCTTCAACATCCATCCTTCCAATGAACATTCAAACTGATTTCCTTTATGATGGACTGATTGGATCTCCTTGCAGTTCAAGGGACTCTCAAGAGTCTTCTCCAACATCACAGTTTAAAAGCATCTATTCTTCGGCTCTCAGCTTTATTTAAGGTCCAACTCTCACATCCATACATGACTACTAGAAAAACCATAGCTTTAACTAGACAGACCTTTGTCAGCAAAGTAATGTCTTTGCTTTTTAATATACTGGTTGGAGAAGGAAATGGCACCCCAGTCCAGGACTCTTGCCTGGAAAATCCTATGGATGGAGAAACCTGGTAGGTTATAGTCGGATCGGATACAACTGAGTGACTTCACTTTAACATCCTCTGTCGTCCCCTTCTCCTCCTGCCTTCAATCTTTCCCAGCATCAGGGTCTTTTCTAAGGAATCAGCTCTTCATGTCAGGTGGCCAAAATATTGGAGTTTCAGCTTCAACATCCATCCTTCCAATGAACATTCAAACTGATTTCCTTTATGATGGACTGATTGGATCTCCTTGCAGTTCAAGGGACTCTCAAGAGTCTTCTCCAACATCACAGTTTAAAAGCATCTATTCTTCGGCTCTCAGCTTTATTTAAGGTCCAACTCTCACATCCATACATGACTACTAGAAAAACCATAGCTTTAACTAGACAGACCTTTGTCAGCAAAGTAATGTCTTTGCTTTTTAATATACTGGTTGGAGAAGGAAATGGCACCCCAGTCCAGGACTCTTGCCTGGAAAATCCTATGGATGGAGAAACCTGGTAGGTTATAGTCGGATCGGATACAACTGAGTGACTTCACTTTATTTACTTTACTTTACTTTTTAGGTTGACCATAGCTTTTCTTCTAAGGAGCAAGCATCTTTGAATTTCATGGCTGCAGTCACCATCTGCAGTGACTCTGGAGCCCAGGAAAATAAAATCTGTCACTGTTTCTATCATTTCCCCATCTATTTGCCATGAAGTGATGGTACCGGATGCCATGATCTTGGTTTTCTGAATGCTGAATTTTTAAGCCAGCTTTTTCACTGTCCTCTTTCACGTTCATCAAGAGGCTCTTTAGTTCCTCTTCACTTTCTGCCACAAGGATGGTGTCATCTGCATATCTGAGGTTATTGATGTTTCTCCCAGCAATCTTGATTTCAACTTGGGCTTCATCCAACCTGACATTTTGCATGATGTACTCTGCATATAATGCAGAAGGAAATGGCAACCCACTCCAGTATTCTTGCCTGGAGAATTCCATGGACAGAGGAGCCTGGTGGGCTACAATCCATGGGGTCGCAAAGAGTTGGACAACACTGACTAACACCACACTCTGCGTATAAATTACATAAGCAGGGTGACAATATATAGCCTTGACGTACTCCTTTCCGGATTTGGAACCAGTTCGTGGTTCCATGTCCTGTTCTAAGTGTTGCTTCTTGACCTGCATACAGGTTTCTCAGGAGGCAGGTAAGGTGGTCTGGTATTCCCATCTCTTTAAGAATTTCCCACAGTTTGTTGTGATCCACACAGTCAAAGGCTTTGNACTAGAAAAACCATAGCTTTAACTAGACAGACCTTTGTCAGCAAAGTAATGTCTTTGCTTTTTAATATACTGGTTGGAGAAGGAAATGGCACCCCAGTCCAGGACTCTTGCCTGGAAAATCCTATGGATGGAGAAACCTGGTAGGTTATAGTCGGATCGGATACAACTGAGTGACTTCACTTTATTTACTTTACTTTACTTTTTAGGTTGACCATAGCTTTTCTTCTAAGGAGCAAGCATCTTTGAATTTCATGGCTGCAGTCACCATCTGCAGTGACTCTGGAGCCCAGGAAAATAAAATCTGTCACTGTTTCTATCATTTCCCCATCTATTTGCCATGAAGTGATGGTACCGGATGCCATGATCTTGGTTTTCTGAATGCTGAATTTTTAAGCCAGCTTTTTCACTGTCCTCTTTCACGTTCATCAAGAGGCTCTTTAGTTCCTCTTCACTTTCTGCCACAAGGATGGTGTCATCTGCATATCTGAGGTTATTGATGTTTCTCCCAGCAATCTTGATTTCAACTTGGGCTTCATCCAACCTGACATTTTGCATGATGTACTCTGCATATAATGCAGAAGGAAATGGCAACCCACTCCAGTATTCTTGCCTGGAGAATTCCATGGACAGAGGAGCCTGGTGGGCTACAATCCATGGGGTCGCAAAGAGTTGGACAACACTGACTAACACCACACTCTGCGTATAAATTACATAAGCAGGGTGACAATATATAGCCTTGACGTACTCCTTTCCGGATTTGGAACCAGTTCGTGGTTCCATGTCCTGTTCTAAGTGTTGCTTCTTGACCTGCATACAGGTTTCTCAGGAGGCAGGTAAGGTGGTCTGGTATTCCCATCTCTTTAAGAATTTCCCACAGTTTGTTGTGATCCACACAGTCAAAGGCTTTGGCATAGTCAATAAAGCAGAAGTGGATATTTTTCTGGAATTCTCTTGCTTTTTCTGTGATCCAGTGGATGTTGGCAAAAGTTCAGTTCAGTTCAGTTGCTCAGTCGTGTCCGACTTTTTGCAACCCCATGAATCGAAGCACGCCAGGCCTCCCTGTCCATCACCAACTCCCAGAGTTCACTCAGACTCATGTCCATCGAGTCCGTGATGCCATCCAGCCATCTCATCCTCTGTCGTCCCCTTCTCCTCCTGCCCCCAATCCCTCCCAGCATCAGAGTCTTTTCCAATGAGTCAACTCTTCTCATGAGGTGGCCAAAGTACTTGAGTTTCAGCTTCAGCATCATTCCTTCCAAAGAAATCCCAGGGCTGATCTCCTTCAGAATGGACTGGTTGGATCTCCTTGCAGTCCAAGAGACCCTCAAGAGTCTTCTCCAACACCACAGTTCAAAAGCATCAATTCTTTGGTGCTCGTTGGCAAAGTAACAAAATAAGTCTAGAGTCCAGGTCTATCATACTCAGAAACCCATGATTTTTCAACACTATGTTGCCAATCCAATTAGAAAAATATGAAAATCTTATAATTTTCAGTCTTGTACTTGGCTTTCAGATTAAAAGTATTGGTAATGCTTTGCAATAATGTGGTGCTCAATATTCCAATTAGATTTAATAAACATTTATTGAGCACTTAATAGGTTCATAAGTAAATAAAATATGGTTCTTAGCATTAAGAACTTAAAATCTAAGGATAGATATGCATACACTTGAAACTTCTATTTGGAACTCCAGTTATGAGCCAGGAGCTATGCTAGGTGCATTACAAACATTATCTTGCTTTACTATTATATCTTTCTAAGAGTCTTACAAAGTAGGTATTTTATAAATATTTTTGCCAAGATGTAAATCATAAACAAAGATCAATTAGGCCTGTATTCCAACTAGGTAAAATAAGGAAAGTTTTATCAAGAAGATAAATGGCACTTCAAGCTGAGCCCTAAAGAGTATATGGGATTTTAATAGGATGGCCGGAAGATGAAGTTTTTGGAGAGAGCCTCCCATGCTATGTGAAAAGAAGGAACAAATCAATGAGGGCAGCGAAGTGTGGGGCATGTTCAAGTGAGAACAGATAATTTGTATGGGACAGTATAAATTAGGGCCATAGTGTAGGAAGGAAGTGATAATTTAGGTCATGAAGACCATGCCCTGCCTGCCCACGGAGATCGGGCATTGTAGGAAATGGGAAGCTATTAAAGACTTGGGCATAAGAGAATGATACATGTGATTTGACTCAGAAAAAAAGTCAGTCAGAAGCCTATATCAATAACTATAGAGTGTCTCATGACCAATGCATTAAAATTATTTGCTACAATCATTTCCTTTAAAACATCATTCCCAGAATAGAGACACGTGTACCCCAATGTTCATCGCAGCACTGTTTATAATAGCCAGGACATGGAAACCTAGATGTCCATCAGCAGATGAATGGATAAGAAAGCTGTGGTACATATACACAATGGAGTATTACTCAGCCATTAAAAAGAATACATTTGAATCAGTTCTAATAAGATGGATGAAACTGGAACCATTTATACAGAGTGAAGTAAGCCAGAAAGAAAAACACCAATACAGTATACTAACACATATATATGGAATTTAGAAAGATGGTAATGAGGACCCTG